>MU155279.1:0-79360 GCA_015484465.1 Pholiota conissans
CTATACCAAATTAAGACGAAAAACTGCACGAGATAGGTAATAGCCAAACACGAGCATACGAATTCACCACATCTGCTTAATAGTAGAGTAATAATTTGTGCAGTAAGGTTTTAGCGACGCACATGTGCGCCGATCGCGCTCTCGGATTCGGGGATCTCGTGAAGGGTCATAGTGATGATGACCACGAGACTGGAGATCGAATGCTCGATCATCGTCGAGAGGCTCGGATTTGACGATGGGTGCTCCTTAGCGTATGCAGTGATTAGATTCTTTCCCGTTCGCAGTGTGTTGTGTTAAATAAAGTATGCTTACGAGGTATCGAGTAATTCTGAGCTTCCCGCTTGATCGTTGGACTAGGAGGTTGCTGCTGCTGCCACGCCGGCTCCGATTCTGCACAGGTCAATTGAGAATAAATTTTACTAGACAAAATATGTGTCAGAGCTTACTGATATCTCGTTCTCTGAATTCGATCTTTACGCGCGGCGTATTCTGAGGTTCGTTCGGGGGGATATCTGTGGGAAGAGAGGATAGAGCTTCGAGTAGGTCTTCGGAGGGTGTGTAATCTATCGATTTATGAAGAATAATTTCGTCGCAGTCATGGAGAGTTCATACCTGGTATCATCTCATCCAAAGGCTCTGGCTTAACCTTGATATCAGACTCCTCTTCCTCCTTGAGCTGCGGATGTTGTGGGATATCGGTATCATCCCCTATAAGCTCGGGTGGAAGTGTTCCTAGCATTGCCAATAATTCCGTCGAAGGCTCATAATCGTCTATAGATGTAAAATAGAAGCTTGATCAGCCTCGACCCTCGTCAAGATGGTGAATTTTCATTACCTTCATTGCTCTCTGGTTGGAGCACCGATTCTTCGTGTTCTTCTTTCTTGGGTCGTGTACCGAGAAGCGAGCTTAAAAAATCATCTGCTTCGTCCTTGACTGTCTGGCTCGACGTAGAAAATAAGGACTGTCTCGCCATTTCCTCTATAACAAAAAGTTCGCTTCAAATCAGAACCAGGTGGGTAAAAAAAAAAGCAAGTAATAAAGAATTCCACCTTCTTCGTAGGGGTCCATCTTTTTGACGATGGGCTCAGATGATTGTGAGGATGATTCCGCATGGTGGTGAGTTGATCCTTTTAGGGATGCTGTGAGGTGACTCGGAGGGGTATATGGGGTATAGAGGGAAGTCTGAAAGATAAAAATTGATTATGAGGACAGAAGGGCTCGAAGAAATACCCTTACGGAAGCCTCAGCCATTTGATTAGGAGTCATTTCCACCACCCTTTCCTTCCCTTTATCCGCTCGAATGATACTCGAAGGCGAAGAAGCAGAAGTTGCGTCGGAACTGTTGAGTAATATAGGTACGGCCGCCTGCAATTCGCTTGCGTATCTCTCCAACCTGCGCTCATAGACCACAGGCGGAACGGGGAACGCATAATCCCTGACATCGATCGGGGGAGGGTCTGCCGTACCGGGGCATGGATATGGGTTCGCGAGAGGTATTCCTTTGGGTATTTCCTTGTATGCGGGGTATCCGATCGACCAATCTTGGAGGGTTTGGACGTTAGTTGCACATTAAGATAAGATAACGATGTTGTAAACACACTTTTTTCACCTGGATCTCCGTGGGTAGCGTACTTGTACTCGTATATATCGGCATACTTCTCAGAGAGAGGGGAGTTGGTGAGGAATTTCGAATAGAAATGACGCCCGAGGTAGTTGGTGATATCCTTGACTTCTCGAGGCAATTCGACGATAATATTCCTATGCTAATCAACAGCTTATCAGATATCCACTGTGCGATAATATAACCTCGGAGAAAATCGTACCGTCCTCTGGTAATACAGAGATTGAATCCCAACCCCGGGATAATCGCCTCGGAGCATGAACTCAAACCATGCACCGACATTGTTGAAATCAGACGCGCCGAAATCCGTCCCTAGCCTCATCCCCCAAGCGTTGACGACAACGAGGAATTTTTCAGGCGGGACCTTTTTTTTCTTGAAAATACTCGCTTTGAGCATGTATATTACGGAGCGCGATCATCTAGGTAAACAGGGAGTCTCCGGACGTACAACCACCTTGAACCCCTTGTTCTTGCCCATCGTGGGGTATGGAGTATATTGGGTATCGTGTTGGGATTCTTTCGATCTGTAGAGGTGGGGGCGATGTGGCAAGTTGATGATGGAGGTTAAGAGGTAAATGGACAATTTATTCGGACGATGCGACGCGCTTTCCATCTGTGGCACGTGGTTGGCTCTCACTTTCTCCGATTTTGCTCATAAACTTTTCGGGCAATCAGGAATGGTTCCACTAGGGTCAGAGGATATGCATATTGACGAAGTATGAATCGGTAGTTCTGAAAGCTCAAGTTTCAATTTTATCAAACGCGCAGGGTCCATACACTATGTACAGAGAAGTCCAGTTAGTCCGAGATTCGATCAATCCAATTATCTCTCCGCATTCGCTCCCTATAAACCCCGCATTTCTGAGCCCTTAGAAAGATTCGAGGAAGAAGCATTCAAACAATCGACCATGCGACATTCGGAACGATCCCGTCACTCAGATCCGCGAACTGAGAAAACCCTGCGTCCGATAGGCCGACGTTATTGGTGTCTTTGGATTGAAAGAAATCGACGATCGAGGCTGTTAGATTCTTGGAGCCGGCTACATATGCGTGTATGAATAATCTCGCTTGGTTCGTTTAAATTGGAAGAGAAGAATGAGGCTTACATTGGATGAAGATTTTGTGGTGGCATATTGGGTTCCTTTACGATAGCGGTCAGCCTGATGTCACTGGTAAGAGATGGAGATAAGATCGTACTTGTTCGGGTTTGCAGTGGCTCCGCTATGAAAATTGTAGGCTTCAATATGGATTTCTGGCTTTTGAAAAAGGAGGAAGAACGCGTACGGATAGTTATTGAAAACCACATTCGAAACGGACGCAACGATTTGTTGGCTGGTGTTCGTATATCCACACGCTCCGAGTGAGGGTACAAAATTGAATACTGGTTCGATATGAGAAGTGTCAGACATCCGAAAATTGGCTTGTTAAACCTTGTACGACTTACATGTTCCATTCCCATGAGTCTGTGCCGTAGCTAGAACGAAGATGAATGAAAGCAGAACAAATCCTTGACAAAAAGCTTTCATGGTTGCTGCTGGTTGATTCGCCTGTGCAAGGGTTGTGATGCCGATGAATGGATGAATGCTCCTCCTGTACCTGAAGAGGTCTACGAGCCCTTTATACCACCCGACGCCTACACGACTTCTCGGAGATTCAAGCGCATTTAAGATCCCAAAATCCAAAAATGAAATAGCTGCGGGCGTAAATGCAACACTATCAAAGAAAAGAAGCTTCAGAAGATGTTCCATGGCGAGGCCAGCGTAAGAGAAGGCAGTCGAGAAAGCTTTTACGCTCTCAAACGGCGGCTACACGCGGTCTGAGGTTGAGCAGAGAAAGCGAACAACTGTAGTATATGCGATCGAGAAGCAGAGCGATTCGGCGTAGAAGAGGTTATAAGTTTTGGAAGCCGCCATTCCTGCGCCTCGACACCAGAAGCTGTGACGTCCTTCGTCTAGATTTGACTGCCGCAGAAAATTCGTGATGAAGTTTTATGGGTCTTTCAATTTTTTCCTGCTTTCCAGAGAAATATCAAGTCTTGTCCGAGATTCCACGTAAAATCCATGGCAAAGTCCTGTGGCCCATTGAGTGCGTATACATGTAAGCTTCCCCCAAATTCTTCAGCAAGACCCAGAAACTGGCAAGACTGGACCACTGGACAGCAAAACAGATTCTTCTCCTTCAGTTTGGGCCGGTGAGAACGGTGGCGTAGACATGCGTCCCATTTGAGATGGCGGTAAAGTTGTGAGATCACCGCGAGCAGCCGAGGTCACGGTGTCGGCTGTGCTGTCCTCGTCGTCGTACTCGGTGACCTCCGGTCTGCGCCTTGCTTTTTGACTCCGGTTACCGTCCACGATCTGTGGAATACCATCTCCATCGCCATCCAAATCTCCAGATCCGCCGACCCCGCACCCTTTGACTGGGCCCTACGTCCGCTGTGGCACCCAATTTGGCCCAAGCTGCACGAGTCACTCAAAGTCGACTCCAAGGCTTGGGAATTCTATTGTCTTCTGCTCTCCAAGGCATTCCATCGTCTGACCAGTGCATATATGCTGCGCGCGTTTCCTGGATCTCTAGACATACGCAGAGAAAGCAAAGGGAAGGAGAAAGAGGGAGAAATGGGCCTCGGTACTCTTCCTTACGATCTGTTGCTCAACATTGCGACATATCTGGACCTCAAGGACGTTCATGCCCTGCAATTGGTGAGTTTTCGATCCAGTGGTTGGAGTGGCTTTGGAGGAATTCTTGAGCCGGTTTGTAGACCCATCTCTGACCTGCTTGCCTCTAGACCTGCAAATCACTGTATGACGCATCCACCACTCGTCCGATATACCGCAAACTCGCCAATGATCTCTTGCGACGATGTCGGGCTTTACCTTTAAAAGGCTTTCAACGCCTCTCAGATCTCAGCACCGAAAGCCTCATCCATTCAGTCAACAAAGCATCGCATTACGAGACTGCCTGGCGCATTCGTGCTCCTCGACCAATAGCACCAGAACCATACACGACTGGGATCAATTCACATTCAAACTACATGGATGTATCCCCAAAGGGCCGCCTCGCCGAAAAAGTCAAGGAGGAAGGCAGCAAATGGTACAAGATCGTGAGCGCTCCTCCTGGAGAAGAAGTCGATTGGCTTTCGCCGATCACGTCCAGCTACACTCTATGCGCAACCAAGAGCGGAAAGGTTGTATGTTGGGACGTCCAATCTGACATGTGCCTAGCCGAATGGAATCCCGGAGCTCGATGGGAACTGTGGAAGTGCAGGGTTGAATTCGAAGAAAGAACCGTATTCTTCACAATGGCGAAGGTCCTAACCGGATCGTGCGTGTTTTGCTTCTACAAACTCTCTTTTCGCTTACTTATGTTGACCAGCTATGATGATGATAGGGTCATGGAATTTGTGCTTATGCGATTGACCTTTTCCGATGGGCCGTCGGGTGAAAGCTCCATAAATCCACCTGTTTTTTCTCGTGTCACTGGATTTCGTACTACCGGAGTAGTAATGAACGTTTTCCTCCTCGATCCATCGGAGAGACTGCTATCCGCATTCATTTGGGTCTCAACATCAAATACGATCGGACTATATGCGCTACCTGACTGGAACAAGAAAGAATACGTCTTTATCGATACAGGAATCGAATGCGTGAGTATATCTTAGCTTACTGTCATTCTTATCCGACTGACAGCTCTTCTAGGTCATGTCATCAAATTGGTCTTGCATCTTATACCAACAACATATCGTGATACACTGCGAAGAAAGCGATGCGGCGTACCAACATTTCTATCCCCTGTCGCTCCTGCGTACATATGTTACTAAACTCACTCACGACCATTCCACGCCTGTCATCTCACGAACTGTACCACCAGCTCGCACTCTCAAGAAAAGATTCTCATTCCCGCTATTTGTCGAAATGACCGATTCTGAACCCGACCTCGACAACGATCCACAAGATAACTCGTACGACAACGTCTTCAGCCATTATCACCAACCTGGGATTTCCATAAACAATGACGGAGACCTTGACGCGTCTCAGCCGACGTCGTCGATAATCTCGTCGTCGCCATCTTCGTCGTCATCTTCGTCCTCGTCCTCATCGTCCTCATCGTCAGAGTCTTCCATTATACCTGCCCCGGTGAATTTGGACAACCCGAATCCTTATCCATTCCCGCCTTGGTACCCGGAAAGCGCGCACTTTGTGCGTCAGTGGTGGCCCAGTCTACCCGACATCCCCCGTGTGAGCTGTACAGTCGTCCTGCTTGCAGCCCACGATGCGCAAACACATCGAACGCGGTTTGTCCTCGCACAGCACTATTTCCGCGTGCCTCTGGATCATGCCCAGTGGGGCGATGGTATTTATCCCGAAATTGATAAAGGGAAAGCCAAAGAGACAGAAGAGGCTGATGACGAGGAAGAACAACACAAGAAGCGAGAGTCGTCGCTGGAGGACGCTCAAGACGACGCGTTGATGCATCTATGGTACGTAAGCACGCCGTTCGAGGTTGTGCGCGTCTTCGACAACACGGAGGAGAATGACGATTCGGAGCGCCCGCGACCGCTCGTCGCGGTCGACTTTGGACACGCCGTGTGGGTGGAATACGTCGAGACGGAGGACGACAAGTTGCCGGGCACGCGCGTGGAGGGCGTCAACGATAAAGACCCCAAGTGTCTCCGGTTTGTCACGTTTCCGCCGTTCAGCGAGGAGTACGGGGTCGATATCGACCGGCGCGGGAGTGTGGCGAAGGAGGCGGAGGTGCGCACGCTCGAGACGCCGCCTGAGTTGGATCTGGGCACGGTGGAGACGATCAATATCGACCAGTCGCAGGGTGCGATTATTCTTTCGGATAAGATTGGCAGGATATTTATCTTGTGCTATGAGTAAGTACATTTTATAAAGTGTGCTGGCGTTTATGGAAAGTGTTTGAGGATGTGGAGGATATGCGTGGAATGGATTGGATTGTAGATTCGGACGCTTGGGATGTTTTTTTTTGGAAGTGGTGATTTGTTTGGGATTTGCTAGTTGTTTAGAATTGTATCACTACTATAGTAGGCGTTTTCATTTGTACTTATTAAATTCCATGGATGCCATATCCTGTATGCATATTCTCATGTAGGTTGATGAAATTTGAGATAATCTACAAGTACAATGTCACTAGTTGCATCCCCTGCTTTACGAGCTCGTCTTTTTCGAGACAATAATAAATCTTCCCATTATCCCGAACATAATTACCGTCGTTCAAACCAGACTCTTCATAAGGGATTTCTGTACGTTTTTCCAGTTTGAAAGAAATGGGGTTTGTTGTAGCAATCGACCTAATTTCCCCGGTTGACGTTACGCTCCCCGCAGCCTCAAAACATTTCAAACACTTTGCTCTGCAATCGTCTGTGGAAATCAGAATCTTCCCGAAGTGCGCAAAGATGTTGTAGACGCCAAAGGTATACTGATGGTATTTGTTATCGATTCGCCCATCCGCGTGGTGGAGAAGAGGAATTCTCTTGTCCAGTAGGCCATAGGTGTTCGGAATATAGTTACGGAGCGGTTGCATCTCTACGACAGCGGCGTAATCACCAACGGCTTTGTATGTGGAAGGCTTTTCGTGCAAGTCTATGGAAATTCCGGGAAGTAGAAGGAGGGGAATGCGCAGCCCAAGGTGTGTGAGAAGTAATGGTTTGACTGGTCGAAGAATTGCGGATGCCCCAGGTAGACGCGTGCGGTAGGCTTCAGGGCTTGCTGGGAGCATACCCGATCGAATCGTTACCAAGGAACTCGTTGATCCTCCCCAATTGAGTAAATCCAATGGGCTCTGTGAAGAAGCCAGAATCGCTTGAAGAAGACGCGAAAATGCACGGGTTTTTCCCTCTCCATAGGCCGTCGAAAAGCTGACGTCAAACAGGCCCATCAAGGAATACGCTGTGTCTTCTTCCCGAGTTACTTTGCGCTTCGCCGCCAGTTCCATTTTTCGTGAAATAGATGATATGCTGTAAAGCTCCAGTCGGGTAATGGTCGTTGCTAGCGCTATATGCTTCGTGATTTCGACATTCTCCTTGTCGTTCTCTGAATTCACAACGAATTGCCTCCAATTTCTGCTGTAAAATTTGACGACCCTAGGAGCAAGCAATTCCTGGAGGGTCCATCCACGAGTGAACCAAGGATCTAGATCCATATCTGAAAGTGTTTCTGTTTCCGCAAGATAGACGAGGCAAACTTTGGCTCGTTGATACCAGTTATACATTGACCGAATTGATTCGTCGAGCTCGGAACTACTTTCTTTGTTGATGCAAACAGTGTCGACCCAGCCGTAGGAAACTTCGTGCGTACTGTAGGCAACTTTACAAAAATTCAGCAATTTCTTATATCCAGGTCCTTCAGTGTCAAATGAGCCACTGTGCCAATCATTGTAGGTAAATTCACCCAAGGATGCGGAAAGCCAGGTATGAGAAAGGATAGCGTATTGTGTGTTCCGTTCCGATAATTGAAAAGCGTCGCCGTTCGTTTTAAGGGCCTGCTCTTCGCATTCCGCCAGTGACAGTGCAGCTATACGCGCATATATGGCTCCTCTTTCGACCAAAGAAATACGGAGGCTAGTTCCCTGCTTCTCGAAACAGAGAAGACGGATGGGCATTTTGTTGAAAATGGTATCTCGTAGTGTTAGAAGAAGGAAATCCTCCGGTGTCTGGAGCGATTTTTCCACTGCGATGTCACAGTCATAAATCAGAATAAGCTACTGTTGCGAAACTTAATAGAATGATTTCATACCTTGGCTCAAACTGTTCTGATTATCGTTTTCCTGGGTGGTAGATTCCGCTGGAGAAGCGGAGGAGACTGAGGGCAGCAATCCAGTTCAAAGTTGAAGCCGAGAAGCTGACGTCTAGGTTACACACCTTTTTCATCAGTCGTATGTTCTTCGTTCATATCTTCTGAAAGAGGGTGTGCATGATATTCAGCGCACTGTCCATTCATAGCTGAATGGTATACACACCGTCTTCGGTTAAGTCCGCTTGTATCATGGATCGCACCCCTGACTTAGACCCTTTGATAATTCCTGAGACAAATTCTTGTAAAGCCAGGATTAGTTTGCCTGCCTTGGGGCTCACAGAGAGTTGATCTAGAAATGGAGCCACGATAAGGTTCTGATTTGTCGAGCTCACCATGGTGTACATCATCGTACCATTTTGTTTATCTCGATCTCCGCTTGATACGAGAGTAATTACAAAGTCTTGAAACGCGGTCAACAGACTCATGTGTTCCGCATCCACAGATTCAGATCCTGCACCGAGTTCTGTGTACGTGGTTAGTTTGAGCATCATATTCATGACTGCAGCCTCCACACACCTGTCTTTCCGAGTGAAGCGACTATGTCAATATCAACCTCTGGTTTCTTGTCACCAAGCGACATTTTTGTCAGATGTACTGATCTCGAAAGAAATTGAACCCAGTGTTATTCCGCGATCGTCAGAGGAGCCAGTGAACTTGCGCTGAACTTGAACTTGAACTAGGAGATGAAGGGGTCCGGTGAGAAAGATGGTACGCATTTGTTTATCTCGGCCCAATGTCGTCGGATTAGTGACAGACCAATAATAGAGCTTTGGACTGGACGAATGTGAGTGATGGAATTTCGGAATTCGACAGATTCGACGCACAATTCACGGGTATCACCGTCTGAAAATTCGCACGGTCTCATGCACTGATAATTCGAATCGCAAGCGCTCGGAGTGCTTAAACTCAACTCTCATCCCAACAACATCGAAATGCATCCCTGCCTTGAACAAGCAGACATTCTAGAGCTGATTTTCAAGGAAATATACTACCGCCCTACAGGATCACACACAGAGAAGGATCTTCTTGCTTTAGCTCTAACATGTCAACGCTTTAAAGAGCCGGCGTTGGATACTTTATGGGACACGCAGCTAACATTTGGACCACTAATCAAGACTTTGGGAATATCAGATGCCGAAAAGGAATCTGAGAACGACGCTTTTGATCGTGATGTTCGAGTAATCCTTGTAATGTCAATGTTTCTTAACATAATTCTCAGCGCTTACGAACGTTTCTAAAATGATTATAGACAAACGATTCATACGAACCCTCGCCAGAGGCTTTGCGAAGATTTTCGAGTTACGCGCGTCGTATACGGCGGATTTCGCATGTCCCTGACGCTAGGAGCTCGATCCTGGAAGAAATGAATACAGAACTCGCAGTACTAGTCAAACTTTCAAGTTGGGTTAGAAGTGAAACACCTGGGCCTATGTTTCCCAACCTCCAGCACTTGGGGTTCATTGGTACATTGTCCTGGACATCAATTCCTTGCCTTATCATCCTCTTGGAATCAAAGATAACGACCTTCTCCATGTACTGGGGAAATCTGGATCCAAAGGAATCTGAAGTGTTAATTGGCCTCCTCGGAAGGTTGGGATTGTCCATAGAGTTCCTGGAACTTACCCCTTTGTCCTATATTCGTACACCAATCGACCCAAATAAACCCAGTATCTTCAGCGAAATGCCTTTCCCTATAACTCTTTCTTGGATTATTCCTCTTCTGAAAGAGCTGCGGAGCTTATCGTGTGGATCCATTTCCTTGAACCAACTAGCACTCCAAAACCTAGCTTCGCGGTGCACGTTTTACAAGTTACAATCAGCCAACACGTCCGATGACCTTCTTGAAGCTATTTCTGATCCAACTGCGGATATACTTTCGCCATTCGCTACTCTGCAACACTTAGAACTTTTCGAAGATAATTTTCGAGATTTTATCAAGCTCGTCGACTATATGCAGCCACTTGCACTGCAAACTCTCATTCTACACCATACTGCCCCTCCGACAGCAAGTACATTAGCCGATCTGCTTCATTCTTTCAGTGAAGGGCAACATATCGCCAGTTTGCGCCAATTTTCAATAAAGCATACGGTGTCAGAGTTTGAGACAATCAACTCTGTCAATATGGACATCGTCTTCGATGGACTTACCCTCAGTCCATTGTTATCCTTTCCCAACTTGTTGATTGTGGAAATCGACACTCCGTGTGGATTTGATTTGCGTGACGCTGACATACGAGCTATGGCAAAAGCATGGCCACAACTCCGCCGACTTCAATTAGGATCCAAAATCGGGTGGGGCCTCCCACCTTCCGTCACCCTCGTTGGAATATCAGAGCTCCTTATCCATTGTCCGAGATTGGAAGACTTCGTGGTGCCGTTTGGTGCGAGGACGGACCCACCGCCCATAACAAATTCAACACCAATCAAGAAAAATATGACATACCTTTATGTGGGTAATGGGAGGGCACCGGGGGATGGCTCAGAACAAATGGCGCTCGCAAGATTTCTGAAACACGTCTTCCCGGATTTGTGTGGTGTCGGAGGTGAATGGATGTACGAGTATGGCTTGGAAGAGGAGCAGCTTGATTGGGCCGCTGTTATCTCACTCATCAAGACACAGTGCTAGGTAGGTATGGCCATCCTTCCGTGCTATTGTAATGCTTTTTGTCTCTACTGCTTAATCGGCGCCAAGCCTTATTCATTTCTTCAAACCCGAATAGGGAGCGTCTCCATTTGTGCCTGGGCGCTGGCGCCTATTTCATTACGTACCGCCCTTAATTTCACCTCTCGCAGAGGTTGGAAGACGCTCAACATCCACTTTCGCTCAAGATTCGACCGCAAAGTATGGTCATCGAAGGTCATGAGGGGTATGCAACTCTCGCGGGAGGCAAAAATATTCCTTCGGTTCTCAGGGCATGAGTCTTTGTGTGAGAAAAGAATTCAGTTATATGAACATCCGGTCTTTTGCAATCGACGAGCATGTCTGAATCTGAACATATGAATAAAATTGTGGGAGTCTATCAGGAGTCTATAGCTAAGTACTGAGCCGAACGATATGAACCAGGAAGTACGGTCGACATGATGCTTTGTTGTGATACTGTTCAATGTAAGCTGATTCTTTAGAAGGTGTAAGTGCTACTCCGCGAAATTTATAGCAAGCAAACCAAAACAGGTCTGGCTTTGAATATGTGCTGAATTCCTATAGGACGTCCAACATCGAGCCTTAGACAGGCGCCCATCAGGCGCCCACCAAGTCTTAAGCTCAGAATATGAAACGGCGGAGGATCGGAGATGTGCTATTGAACATTCAGACATTCTTCTCAGCTTTATCTGCAGGCTGCTCGAGTCATAAGGTGAATCGACTGACGTATATAAGGGTTGACCGTGTGAGGTCTCGAAGGCAATTACATGGCCTCGAGCCTCCTAACTCCTGAGAACATGGGAGCTCAGCAGACTGCTTTCCGAGAGGTCGGGGATGGAGAAATATATAGGCCAGAGTTCTTATCATTCGTCTTCGTTGGGTGATACGGATGTCAAAAAGCGGAACAGTTCTGTGCGCCTTGGCACCGGTGACCGAACTTGTGCCAATTCAAGGCATATTTCTGCGCATGCGCCGTACATCAGCTGCCCACTTGATTTTTCGGGCGAAGATAATGGACATGTTGTCTACTCCACATCAGAATGGCGTTGAGGCGGACGCGAGGTTTCCTATGTATCATTGGAGATATTTCTGCCACTGGCTTTTTTTACGCTCATCAACGACCATGAAAGGCTGGATTCATGCATGGCATATCAGCCGATATTGTCTGCGCGCTACCCGCGTCCTAATCTAGTGATTTCCGCTGCAGATTTGATTCGAAGCCGATGCTGCTTGACTGACCACATTTTACACATAAATTCCAGAACATATCCTGAACTCGGATCTGCCACGAACGTGGATGTTATGTACAAAGCGATACACCCCAGAATATTTTGAGCCTCTCGCGAGGCGCGCGCATGTACTTTGCAGATTCCCTGTCAAACGGCAGTATAATTGCCGCTGAGAAAAATTTGATATTCTTGTGAAGGCTCTCTCGGAGAGCCAGTTTGAATACTTATTACATTTTTAGGAGCTGTCAGAAGTCGGAAGGTGAATCTGACGCGAAATAGATTTGACGGGCCAAATAACGCCGATTTGTTTATACTACGCCTACTTTCTTTAACCCCGTCACCCATGACTGGGTTATGCTCTATCACGATCCGCCCCATTTTTGCCTGTACAACTAGCCCATAATCAAGGTACGGACGTGTTTTTCTTCTCTAATACTTTGACTGAACTGCGCGGTTGCCTTGGAATCGATATAGAGAGGCGTTTTAAACCTTTTGGTGCCAACCTTACGACATTTGCCTTTCGATCTCCTCCTTTTCACGCTTGTCGAGTCTCCTTTTTACCTTAACAAAGCAGATTACCATCCCGCATGGCCCCAAGACGTGGCACTCAATCGAATTCACTCAGTCCACACGACTCATTGACACCTAATTCTTCGTCTAGTTCGAGTCTGCCACGCTCGACGTCCCCATCTTCAGGATTTACGCAGTTCTTGACGAAGCCCTCCAAATGGTTCACTCGTAGCGCATCAACTCCGAAACCTTCAACCCCAGTTGCAGAGTCGAGGTCGAGTTCGGGGAGTGGAGGGAGGAAACACACGATTTCGCGTCCAACCGATCCAAGGCCCATATTGGAAACGTATGCAGGGGCGGGCAGTCGGTGAGTAAATCTTCCTGGACTTTTAATTAGTCTTTTTTTTGGGCAGTATCCCGACTTGAACTCATCCCCAACTCTGCTCCAGCTCGGTTCACGATCTTTCTCAGTCTGCTCGGCCACAGGGGTCAACGGAAATACCTAGGTTCCACACACCTAGTAATCCTTCAAGTCCGACTATTGCACAAGGAGGCCTTGGCGATTTGCGCAGTATTTCACGAAAAGGATGGTCAAAGTCAGCAGACGATCTAAGCAAAGTCTCGCACGCCAATTTTTCTCCTGTGAACACGTCTTTCAAGGAGCGCGTCGCAGAATATCGAGGCCGCAGCGACAGTAGCGCGAGTGTCGCATCTCCCACCAGCCCGTCGTCCACATCAAGCATACTGAATGGCCGGCATCCATTCCCCAAAATTTCGACGTCTACTTCTCCGCCACGAAGCTCGACTCTCCCACCTGTTTCTATCTCGATATCAACGAGCTCTCCAGACGAAACACCGATTCCCAGATCCACATCTCCGACACACGTTCACTCACGCTCGCATTCCTTTACACCGAAACTTCCTTCCAAGCTCGCTAGCCCACGCTATCCACCTAGTCCTCAGCGTTCAAACGACCGCGAGCATGACGTGCGGGATTTAGACCAAGCTTCTTATGGAACCCCTACACGGGCTGCCTTCGGGTTTGGCTTTAGCGGTCTTAACCATAGCAAGCCTGGTCATGACATGTCTCTGGTTTCGCCTAGTTCTCCGTCGAACAACCGCGTCACAACCCTTCTCCCACCTCCAACCATCGTCGAACCCAAATTGGAACATGAAGACGAAGATATCCCAGACTCAAAGCGGTCCTCGCAAATAGTGTTCCACAGCGGCTTCATCAACCGCCTCGCGGATGTGCCGGCCAACTTTAACAATGCTGCTAGCGTGTCGCTATCGAAGGGCTGGAAGCCATTCAAACTAGAGCTGAAAGGTTCTAAGTTGTACTTTTACAAGCCTCCAGGAGATAGAGCGAACGCTATCAAAGAGCTATTTCCTGTTGGGCTTGTTCCTCCTACGGACGAAGAAGAAGACGAGCCCAACAATTCTGATGTATCGGCTAATTTGACGGAGGACGCCTCTGCACGCAGTCGCAAGACCAAAGGGAGGGAGGACGGAAATGCTGGTGGGGTGGGCAGGAAGAAGAGGGCTTATTGGGGCAGGCGAACGCATCCTGATCTCGTTCGTGATGCAAATGGAACAATTGAGAAGGGAACTTTTGCAGCCCTCACGCACGAAGCTGTCTTCGCCACGACTTTTTTCACCGCACCCGCGGCTGAAGACGCGGTTCACTCTTCGCAAGACGACGATGAAATTTCTCTGAAAACGGCACAGCTAGCGCGATGGCACGAATTTGCCTCGTCTATTGTCTTTTCCTTCCCTTCTGCCGTGGGACAACAGACGTTCGAGGCAGAATTCCTCCGTTGTTGTTCTTATCTCATCAGCGGCGCGGATGACAATGCACGCGAGGGGGCCAAGGGGCGTGTCGCCTGGCTTGCCAACGAATATCTTAGATATCATGGCCAACCCGCCGATGCTTCTGGATGGGAGGATTGGAAGCGCGAAAATATACCGGACGTCTCTCTCAGCGCTGAAGACACTGCTGGGCCTTCAACTTTGATCGCATCGACATCTACTCAAGCCGTGTTCCAACCTTCTCCAGTTGTTGGATCTGACTCTCCAAACCTCAACACATTTTCACCCAGGCCCAACAATGCTGGCAAGACGATCTCGCTTATGGATGCTTTGGCTCTCCCAAAATCCGAATATCGGGCGCTAGAGCAACCAAGCTCTCCGAGAGGTGGATTGGCACCTCCTGGAAGCCGTTCTCCATGGGTTGCTTTGAAGGAAGAGGGTCTCACACGTGATCTTCTGTTACATTTCGATCCTCATCTCATCGCAAGGAGTTTGACCCTTTTCCATCGCTCAGTTGTGGATCAAAGTCCCGACAACATCAGCGCTGAACATATTCTCGGCAGCAACAGTTCCAAAGAGGAGGACGAGGACGAACCTTCGCCGGACCCTGCTTTTAACCTCGTTCATTTATTCGGCAGCGACGATCATCCACATTGGTTGACCAAGCTTCTACTTCTCCAAATTCTGGGCGCCGATACCTCCAGCGGTCAGCATTATTCCAATGTTCCTCCGAATTCTCCTGGACGTCGATCGGAGGACCGTGGCGGACAGCAAACGTCTCGTACACACTCACGCTCCGAGCTCATTTCTGTGTGGGCGCGTGTCGGAGAACTATGTCGAGCGGCTGGAGATGAGTGTTCGTGGCGCGCGATATCTGCAGCGCTTTGCTCTCGACCAGTCGCTCGCCTGGATAAAGCTTGGAAGCGCGTCGGTCCTCAAGCTCTAGCAGCTATCGAAGCCTGGTCGCATTTCACAGTCAACGGTCCGACGGCAACCGTTGCTCATCCGCAAATAACGCCTTGGGGCGGCGATATCAAAGCGCGAGCGACGGAGGAGCTAGCAAGAGCACGCACAGATCCTTCAGATCCAATGTTGCAGATGGATAACATTTCGAGGGCAAGGACATTATTTGAAGACTTTAGAAGAGCTTTCCTTTTGTGTCCTCGCAAGACTTTCCTAGCTGAGAACGAGATTAATGACGACGTTCGCAAACTGGTTGCTTTTTGGCGGGAGATGGCTGCAGAAGGAGGTGGTATGAGCGGTTTGGCGGTCAAAATGCAACGGTGAGTTGACCATGTCTGGATTAACAAATTTATTTACTGATGATTATTTTAGTGTGGGACATTTCATGTCTTTGTCTCTTGCGGCTGAGCCACGTCGGCGAGGACTTTTTGAACCACATTTCTGGACCGGATCGAACTCATCTCAAGCTCATCCAACATCTTTATTGCCGTTGTTATTCCCCGAGCCTCTTCCAACCCTAACCCTAGTAGACAGATCAAAACTCATCAGGGCACGGCTCGACAGCGAAACGGCCGATCTACAATACTTGCGCAGTCTTGATGCTCAACTTCGCCAGGAAGCAGGCCGCCAGCTTCAGAGTTTCGACTCGAACCAAGATTTCACGAAGCGGCTTATCATGGGCAGTGGAGGCACCGTGATTACAGTGTACAACGGCGATCTCCTTTTAGTTGTACAGAGCGGAGGATTCGAGTCGACACCCAACTCTCGCCCATCGTCTTCGCGAGCACCATCTCGTCCCCCCAGTTCGTCCATCGAACAAGGCGCCGAGAAATCATTGAGCCGAAATCCATCTATTCGTGTCAAGCCTGGTTCATCGCAAGGCCTAGACCGAAAGACCAGCATGGCACGCCGCAGTTCTTTGCCGTCCGTCTCGCATCTGAACCGTACCAACTTTGTCACCGTCGAGCCCTCTTCCGATCCACCGCTTCGAGTTGTCGTTCAGGCAGGAACGCTGACAACTCTCGTCAACATCTTGGTTCATGGCCTGGAAAATATATCAGTATCCGTTGCTGATGACAACGGCGAAATGTCTCTGCGAGAAGGAATGACGCGTGAACTAGCGATAGATCGCGCTGAATTTTCTCGTGTGTGGTGGAATGTGTTTCGCAGCTTTGTTACGCCTTTCGTCTTTTTTGAGGTCAGCTTTTTCTCATGTTGATATTCGACATTACTCTGACAAGTTTTATTCTTAGTTATTGCGCAAGAATTATATCACATCGCAACCCATGGGTGCCTCGCCGACGATAGCCGACTACCTTTTAGTTGTTGATAAACGGAATGAAGTCTTATTGGCGATGAACGAGTGGCTGACGATCGGTGGTGGTGCGCAAGATATCTTGGACGATGAACAGCTGTACAGCGCTGTAAATTCCTTCCTTGAAAGCCGGTCGGATCATCTCGTTTTCAAATCGGTGATGCTCGACACTCCAGCAGTCCAAAAAGCTTGGGATTCGTTGACAGAGACCTTGAAGTCCGTGAAATCGATATTCACTTCTCAAACGATGAGGCCGACAATATCGGGCGGGTTACACACTCAACGACCTCAAGCTAGCAAAGGAACCCGAACGCGCAATATCAGTACGCGAGACCCGCCAGATTTCGACCGAATGGATCCTGAAGGCTTCGTCGACAATCTGGATGGGATGTTTAGTGCAGCATTCGGAAATGTCACTCAGGAGGTGCGATTATTATTTTTCCGCCTTTACTTCACTTTACTTTAACCGACCAAATTTGGCAGGATCTTTATATTACTGCAGATCTGCTCGAAGTTCAGAGCTCAGATCGTACGGGCTGGTTTTCATCTCGGGACGTTGGTTCCCTAGAAGAGCTAGTTGAGATCCAAACTATTTATTCCCACATCCAAGAGGTTGAGCCCTCGCCTCTAATCTCCGAGCTATCCCAAGAGGCCTTGTACCGGCTACTTCCTCCTGGTGTTCGCAGCTGCATCCGCGCTTATGCAATCATACGCAAATGGCTAATCGCCAAATTGGTGGCACCGCGCATCGGCCTGCGTGCAAGGCAGGCTCGCATGGAACTCCTCATTCAAGTGATAGAGGTAGCTCGATTGCGAAATACGGAGACGCCTTCAACTCCTCAGCTAATCGACCAGCCTTGTGTACGGTCGTTCGTGGAAGCCGTCGCGATCTCTGCTCTTTTGAGTATAGAAAGTCGGATGCATCATCGCGCATGGCAAGCTATCGCTATAGGGCGAGGTGCCTCTTGCGAATCTCTGGCTGCCTTGCTTCATCGCCCCTATGTACAGTCAACATCGTCCGTGGATTCGTTAACTGTTGACATGGGATGGCTTTTGGAACGGATGCTTGAAATTATTGCTACTCCAGACATCATTGAAGGAAATGAAGGTTCAACACTCGTGAATTTCGATAAACGGAGGTGAGTAATGGCCTGAGATTCGTTTTCTTTCGAGTGTGATCTAATCGAGGTCATAGACATCTCTGCAATCTCATTAGCAAATCGTCCTGCCTTCCATCTGCTCGAAAGAACGCGACTTCAGAAGAAGCTAACAGGCGTGGCTTCGAACGTTTGAATACCATCGAGAAAGAGGTCTTTTCGCTGCAGTTCGATCATCGTGGGATCAAGGAAGAGGCTTCTTGGGAGGCATCTACCCCTAGTATAAGCGGAGGCTCAGCCAAGAAGTCTATACGACCGCTCAACAAGGTCGTCACCATCCAGATCGAGAAGAATCGTCGAGATAAGTCACTCCGAAGTCGTCTGCAAAGGGAAAAGCTTCAAGAACAAAGTAAAAATGAGAGGCGTGATGAAGCTCTCAGCAAAGCCATGCGCCCGCGCAAGCCCCTGTCGAACGCGCAGAAGCAGCACCGAAACAAGAAGAGCATGTCAGCCTTCTTAAACTTCATGCGGCCCATCTCCAGCGCTTTCGTTTCCGATACCCCGCAGCACGTCGGTCTGAAGAGGACGCCATCGAAACTGGATTTCTCGTCAACCGGAAAACCAGCACTCGTGCTCAGCGTCATGGATGCCCAGGTCACGAAGTTCATCAATAACGAGCGTTCTTACACTTTCCAGCTCGATACAGAAGACGGCGGACATTACCTCCTGCAAGCTATCAATAAGCGCGAGATGACAAAATGGCTTGAGACTATCTCGCGCGTTACGAGGATGGCTGCGAAGCGGCGCCTTACATACCTCGGAAATTCGCCCAAACCCCAAATTGCCGATCATATTCATTCTCATCCCATTGTTCCTTCTCGCGATCCTAAAGCTGGTGAATATTTATTCTTTCTTTCGTATCTCTATTCCTTTTCTGAAATTTTCTTTTTCTAGTCTTCGCTGTCGAACTAGAATTTCTCCTGCGAAGAGAAACAGGTAGTGAACACATTCCGCCTGGAACTGTTCCTATCATCATCGAGCAATGTCTGTCCGAGATAGAAGCCCGCGGTCTGAATGAGGTCGGCATATGTACGTCGCTTTATTTTCTATCCTAATTTTCTTAAGCTTACATTGTAAATTAGATCGAATTGCTGGCGCCTCCACAGAAATAAACGCTCTTAAAGATGCGTACAACAGGGGTGAATACCCCATCCGAAAAGAAACAGACGTTCACGCTCTCTGTGATCTGGTAAAATCCTGGTTCCGTGTACTTCCTGAACCAGTCTTTCCACCACCTTCCTACCACGATGTGATGGAAGCAATGAGTATGTCCATTTCAGCCTTCATAGTTACCTTTGTTAATATATGTCATCAGGGCAAGAGAATCTGGACGACCGTCTGCTCAGCATTCGCAACGTCGTTCAAGCGCTTCCTCAGGCCAACTTTGATATTCTTCGGCGAGTATCCGAGCATCTCGATAGGTACGTTGCCTCCTCGGAATATGTTGGCGTTGCCTCTAAAGATCGTTCGTAGAGTTACGGACTATGAAGAATACAACCATATGACTGCCGAAGCTCTGGCGATCGTTTTCAGTCCAAACCTTCTGAGAGCACCTCAAAACGATTTTGTGATGATCTTGAATAACATGGGACTTTCACATAAGCTAGTGAAGGCCCTCATTACCCATGTTCGAGTCTCTTTTATTCATCAACGCCTTCTGAGTATGCTGATCTTCTACTTTGCTCTAGTTCCATATAATCTTCGCCGACGCTGATCCTGAGGGAGAGGAGCAACACTCTGAAGACGACGCTGATTCCGCTATCTTGGAGGAGGATGAAGAAGAGGGCGAAGAAGCAACCTATGAACCCATGCACGACCCGCACGACGATGAATCGCCCCCCGAAAATGGAAGCCAATATACCCCTAACTAATACCCGCCCCCCACGCATTATGTTTCATTTATTGATAACCAACCCATGACCCTTCGTAGTATGTATACCTGAAGCATCCGTTTCTCGATCTTAATGAACCCACCTATTCGCCATGTTATTCCTCGTTTCTGCTCATTGGACGATCAATCGCAATAATTATCATTTTTAGGCATTTTTTTCGTCTACGCCAACGATGTAATTTGGCTCATTGAATGCAAACGTCGTTGAACGACATAAATTCTCCTTGCTTTACGTTCTTATCTCAATCTAATCTAAACAAGTTTGATGATCAATGATTATCGGGCGGTTCCCTAAATCGAACTTGCCGCTGGGATAACCCTTCACAAGTTCGCAGGGACGAACAGTTCAAATGAGCGCCCTACTGTCAATGAGGCTGTTAGTTGTGCCCACGATCTTCTCCCTTTGTTCTCGTCGCATAACGCCTTGCAGGACCCGATGCCCGTAACAAACGATATATCTGACGACAATCCAAGCAGGCCCGCACTTGAATCCAGGAAATTTGACGCTGATACAGCCATGGCGGACCAGCATCACTCATCGTCGACTGCTGCGCAGGCTATCGGGGACCAATCGTCCAGAAAGGCGCCCAAAACTCCTCGAAACGATAGTGTCAACCCCAATGAGCATCAGAGTACAAACGTTCAAAGCCTAGGTCATCATTCAGGCGAACAGCGGGACCGCAGCTCAAGGACGAGGGAACGGGAGGATTCGAGATACAAGGCGTCCGATTCTAGACGTACCCATTATTCTTCAACCGATCCCCAATATCAAAGGCCTCCACGGGCGTCTCATGACGATCCAAACGCAGGAAAACCCAACGACGCACAGGCTCAACCGCCGACGCAAGTCGTAAACGTAGATTCTGACGAATCTTGGGATGATGCGTCGCAATACGTGGATGTACCGGAGCAGCAGCCTGAACAAGCTGAACTGCAGCAAATGACAGCGGAAAATGCAGCAGGACCGCCAGGCAGACAAAGCGGACTCCCTCCTCGTTCTGAATCCAGTCCGCAACCGCCTCCAATTCCGCCTCATCCTCAGAGTCCTCGCTCTGGACATTATTATAGTCAAAATGTCGGAACAAGGAACCCCCATCAACCTCCTCCACAGCCAGGGATCGGTGCTCCGGGCAGATCTTCCTACGGAGGCTTTTCTACTATGCAGAAGCTGTTCGGCCAGTCATCCGACTCGCGCGACAGGAATAAAGAACAATACGACAGACTTTGCGCCGAATACCAGCGCAGTCGAGATGAACTCAGGCGAGCCCAGGAAGACAATCGACGGTTGATTCAAAATAATCGCGAACTTGACGCGGATCGCAATCGTTACAAAGAGAACGCCACTGCGATCAGTAATGAACTCAGGAACGTACAAAGGGAGCTCGAAGACTATCGTACGCTATCCGAAATTCGGGGCAAGGAGCTCGTTGGCGCACAGGTATTCCTGACCAAGGCGGACCAGCTCTCTTCCTCGGAACTCAGTCAGAAGGTCAACGGGCTCAACGAAGAGACTTTCCAAGCGGCTGCCTGGCTAGCAGATTCATTGCATCATGTGCAATCGCAATGGAAATCGGAGGAGGAAAGACAGGAAGCATACAAAGTCACTTGCATGATTGTTGGAGAACCTGCCGCTCGGCTTCTCGTTGCGCATGCTAGCGAGCCCGAGCCCAATTTCTACCTCGTTCAGCTTGTCATGCAGATATTTTTCGCGAATTTCTGTAGTATCAAGATAGAGCGTTGGTATGAGGGTGGCTCGGAGGTTAACAATTTCCTTGGTACGCTTTATGGGGAGATCAGGCGCAATGGTAATTTTCCGCCTTACTATATACCGAAGATCCCCACTAACGACTTGAGAATATTTATTATGATATACAGAAGAACAAGCCGTATCAGGTCGTTGGCGAGCGATTACGCACGCGCATATCCGCTCATCGCCTGATGAGTGGACGAGAGAGACTACCAACAAGTTGTCCCAAATCATGGAGATCGCCTCGTGGCATGTCCCTGCTGACAAACGCTCTTCATTCGAGCAGAAACTCAAGCCCATCTTCAAAGCCATCCTCGACATCCGCATCGCCCTCGGCGAGCACTTCACCTCCGCCGACATCGAAATTTTCTGCCCTGCCCCTGGGGCAACATTCGAGCCGCAGAACATGGAGGACGCGTTGGACGACGGGCGCGGAAAAGGGAAGGACACCGGTACTGGTGCTGGATCCTTTGGGGCTATCCTTGGGACTGCCGGCCTGGGGCTGCGTGAGGTGGCCTCGCGTGGGACGCGCAGTGGTAGCGATGAATATCGCACTGTGCTTGCGCCAAAGGTTATCCCACAG
Source organism: Pholiota conissans (assembly GCA_015484465.1). NCBI lineage: Eukaryota > Fungi > Basidiomycota > Agaricomycetes > Agaricales > Strophariaceae > Pholiota > Pholiota conissans. The sequence goes on from MU155279.1 coordinate 22,283, forward strand.
GCCACTCTGAACGAGGTGTTGCAGCCCGCGCCTCCGAAAGCGAAGAAGAGCAAAAGTTCGCCAAATGCGGGGTGAACTCGTAGGAATTGTTGAGGAATTGTAAATTTTTGTGTGATGCATATTTGGAGGTCGATGAACGAATGGTGGAAGTAAAGGATCTGTATGCATCTCAGGGAAGGGCTCGAGCTAGGATGTTTTCGCTTTTGTGTTCAACTACAGTTTTGATATCTACACGTTCTCGAGGACAAATTTGCTCGAGATTGAAGTTCATATTTGAGGAAATTACAGCCGTTTCGGAAAACCTTGAGAATTCGCGAAAACAAAATTGTGACGCGACATGAATTCCTGTTTAGGCAATTCGGACCTCCTCTCCTCCCCCCTCTTTTTCATCTCTCCGGAGGTGGGCCTGATGCTTATGCTCTTATAAGCTTTATAATAATGGGATATTGATTATCACAGAAAGTAGATAAAGCTCATATATGAACCATTTTCTACAAAGCTACTGCAAGTACTGAGCACTGAGAGTTGAGCACCGAGCCTTCGTACATGACCAAATTCGAGGACTAAGTACCATACCTCGCTGTATAGGTACTAATTAGTTGGAAAGATGGGTTCTAGCACCTGCTTACTCGCCTTGAATACCCCAAAAAATCATCCGCAGCCCGAAGCCGTGTCATTCCTTCATCCTTGCTTCATCCTGCCCCCGTTGTGCCGATGCTACCGTCGTTCCCAGTGTGATCATGTTGCTCGAGGTATCTTGAGGTATTGGCTTCAATTATCGTTGGCTTATATCAGGGGATTGGCAATTGGCATCCAAGTGACAAGCCGGGGGAGAGGTGGGCGAAAATTACGGTCGCAAGATGGATTGTTGAGTCTGGGCTAGACACACTCTATAATATTTTCAATAAAAAGTATATACAGAATACATACCTGCAACAGTAGCGTCTGGTAAGCCGACCCAAGGCTCTCCGTTCTCCAGAGCGCTACCATCCTTGTTCAAATTGTCGTCATACGCCGCATTGGGGGCGGGCGGCCATCGTCTGCATGGAGATTGATATGGACTCAGAGTGGATCGAAAGGTCATCGTAGCCTCGAGCTAAAAGCCACAAAATGGTTGCGATCGTCGTTTGGAGTCGTCTAGCATGATAGCATGGTGTAGGTTGTCGTCGGACAAGCGAAATTGCCTAATTGGGATGAGGTGGATTTCACGCGCGTCGGATTTTCAAAATTCTCAACGTTTTCCGAAACGGCTGTAAGGAAATACGTTGCAATGCGAAGGCCGCAAAGGAAAGATTCCCCCGGCGCCCATAGATAATGTATGCATGTGCGCTCAAGAACAACGCTTCGTTCGGTATAATTACATAATGTTTAGGATTCCGACGAGGCTAACACTTCGGGGATTCCAACATATAAAGGCCGTTTATATGCTGGTCCTATAGATTGATTTATAGTCAATATATAAATTTTACTACGAAAAATCATTTTAGATCGAATATAAGTGTTATCTATAGAATAAACGATATCTTATCTATCGTAATACCTATAAACGATGTTTATAGGATTTCCTATAGGTATTTTGTAAAGGCCTTTCATAGGTAATTCGGTAGATAATCTATTGAAAGACCTATCAAGCACGTTTATAGATTATCTGGAAGCGTGTTTTGTAGAAATTCCGCCAGGCTATCTATAAATAAACCTGCAGGAATTGGGCACTTATAGGCATTTTTATAGAGCTATTTATAGATAGTCTGGAGGAATTTCTACAAAACACGCCTCCAGATAATCTATAAACGTGCTCGATAGGTTTTTCAATAGATTATCTACCGAATTACCTATGAAAGGCATTTACAAAATACCTATAGGAATTCCTATAAACGATGTTTATAGGCATTACGATAGATAATATATCGTTCATTCTATAGATAACACTTATATTCAATCTAAAATGATTTTTTGTAGCTAAATTTATATATTGACTATAAATCAATCTATAGGACTAACATATAAAGGTCGTTTATATGTTGAAACCCCCGAAGTGTAAACGTGGACAAGCGCGGCAACTCCCGACGCACTTTCACACTTTTCCAACTCCTGTACGCCCTCGTAATGTCGAAACCGTCGTTGAAATCGTAGCTCTCCAGATGAACAAGCCGAAAGGAATCGCAAGAAGTCTCTGCAGTCGGGAATTACCTTTCGTGCGCAACCATATATCACGCCTACTGCTATCTAGCTCAGGTAGACTTCTAGGTTGCAAGAACTTGCACGCAATCATGCGTGGGAGTTCTCCATCTGGTACCTGGGGTTACCACGGAATTCGTTCACGTGCAAATTCCCCAATGGATCGTCCTGCAAAGCGATACACGTTTCGTGTTGCACTCTTTGATAAAATGTAGCGATACTTCAGCACAGATTGGAACATCTTGATTATGGGTCCGATAGTTCTCAGCATCTCTTCCCCAACGAGCAAGAGTTTTACAAGGTCGCTGACAAGTTCATCCTCGAGGTTATCAGAGAGCATCAAATCGAAACCGAACGAATGGACTCCTCAGAACATTTCCTGCCAGTGTCGCGATCGACATGGTTTGCAAAGGTTACATAAGCCCAATTGAACCACACTAAACTTTCGTCTTCGACAAACAGCGATTCCTTCGTCTTCGCAATACTTATCATCTTTGTCGTCTGCACCAATATGGGCGATCCGTTGATTCACATCCAATATGTTGTTGTTGACGACATTAACTTCACACCTATATGGACCGCCGCCATGGTCATTGGTGTCAGTCCATTGACTTTGATTGCGGATCTGATGCAACAGATTCGTTTGCGCAACCCATCGCTGCAGAATTACGACGAAGGTGTATTTCGGGTTTTGAAGATCATAAATCCAGTGTCACCAGAAACGGTGGTCCCCGCCATGCCAAACACTGCACGCTCCTCGGCGCTACGCAGTGGTGCCGTGAGGCCTTCGCTCCAACCAATCCTAGAGCTGCTCCGCCAGCGAAGCAAAGAAGCAAAACAAACAGAGCTTGCCAATGATTATGTCCAAATTCTTCCCTTTTATACTTAAGTCCAGAAAGACTTCAAGGAGGAGAATTTGCCGTTTATATCTGCAATTGTGGTGCGACTGACTGAACCAGGTGAGTCGTGATCAGTTACTCTTTGTATCTTTTAGTTTTTTGACATTTTTCCAGAAGAAAAAGCCGAGAGGGATCGCAAAAAACCTCTGGAGTCGGGAATCACCTTTCGTGCGCAACCATATATCACGTCTTCTGCTATCTAACTCACGTACTGTACACTTCTGCTTAGGGCTGTAAGAACTTGCACGCCATCGTAAACGGAAGCCCTCCATCTGGTACCTGGGGATACCACAGAGTTCGGTTACGTGCATACGCGCTCATAGATCGTCCGGCGAACTGATACATTTTCCTTGTTGCGCTTTTCGATAAGAATTTGGCCTTACTTCAACATCGGTTGGAGAATCTCAATGTACCGTTCGGATCAGAACAATCCCAGCATTTGTTCCTCAATGAGATAGATTTTTACAAGGTCGCTAACAAATTCATCCTCGCCGCGACTGAAGAACATACAACCGAAGACGAAAGATTGAAGGCGTCGAAGCCTTTCTTAGACGCAATCTTTGGGGAAAAACTTGAACAATGCAAAGTCGCGAGGATTGCCAAGAGTCCAACTTCGGGTGTCGATGAGAAAGCATCTAGTACGAAGTTTGATGGCGCCTACGTGACGAATATCAAGGCCGACAATAACAGAGCCATCTTAGAAGTGAAGACCAGACAAAAAGGGATCGTCTTGCGTAATTGACAAAAGGTTATGCAAAGGAGGTGTATGGATTCAAGGTACATGTCTCATTTTTGAATTTCTATTCGAAAAATCAATATAGCGGGTGCAGGACAAGAACTGCTTTGATTCGACCCCATTCCCGAAAATCTTCATCATTCTCAATGGCCACAAGCTTGAGATTGCAATTGCAGTTTGCCTCGAAACGGTCGTCGTCAACGAACTTCTCAGCCTGGACATGTGAGACAAATTTTCTCGCAACCAATTGAAGCAAAAAGTTGCGTGCGTTGCTTTGGCGCTGAAAGAGTGCTATACTCAGCTTGGTACATACTACTCGGAGCTTGCAGCTGGATCGCAATTGTCATTCTTCCCTTCACCGATGCTTGTGCCCAAAGACTTTTCTCAGTCATTGACCTTCGGCGCTTTCGAACCTTCCCCTAATTTCCGTGGCCTCAGGATTGTTGGCCGTCTAGACCCAGACAACACTGAAATGGAAAGACAGGACCAACCTGACCCGGCATACATGCGCCATAATCTCCTCCTCGCGAAATGGCTTGATCATGCGGATAATGAACCTGGCCTTATTGTCAAGCTCGTGAAGCAGCAGACGGCGAGGCAGCGCATGATTGCCTCGCCGCCGAGAATCCCGCGCCCAAGCTCCATCTCTGCCAACCTGTCTTTGGGAAATTTGTCATTGTGGTCATGGAATGTGCTAAAGGGCATCCCTTGAGTAAGTTTTCTGCAGCTGCTTTGTACGCTTTGGCTAAGCCAACAGTCTTCGGACAGCTGGAGAAGGCTATCGATGTCCTTGAAAAACACGAACTTGTTCATGGTGATTTGCGGGCTCCCAATATTGTCGTGGATTCTGGCAACCCGCAAGGAGTCGCAATGAGTATTGTCAATTTTGACTAGGCTGCGGCTCATAATGAAGGTTTATATCCGAGCGCAATCAACGTAGAGGACCTTTCTGCTGAATGGCATCCCGATGTTGGACCAATGTCAAAGATGAAGACAGAGCATGACCGGTATGCTGTCTTCGACATCTTGGGATAAATTCCTAATGTCGAAAATCTCTCGAATGTGTAGCGTAGTTCCTCTTGTAGTTCTAGCCAATATGATAGATCCGACGTAGCCCTGTCCAATGTAACAGTGATGATCTTTTGGTTTGAATCCAGGATGACAGCTTTCGAACATCTAATCTTATCTTGAGCTGAGTTGCCCGTGCGAAACATTGCAGCAGATTAATGCGATTTAAACAGTTCAGTCCTGCCTTCATGGCGGCTTTTCGATTATTCTCTTTTCTTCCCAAGCGGACTTTTCTTGAATTCATCCTAGCTTAACCCACGAACATGAAGAAAAACACACAAGCTACCATCAACGAGCTTATCGCTGGCAGCGTTGGGGGCGCAGCGCAGGTTATCGTCGGCCAGCCTTTGGATACGATAAAGACTCGCGCGCAGGTTGCTTCCAGTTCAGTTAATCTATTTCATGTTGCTTCCGAAGACCTATTCTAATGCTGAAGGTAGAGGAGATGTTCGTGAGTCATGGATTATGGACATTATCACGCCATGATGTTGAGAAGCAGTTCGTTCGAGATAGAACGGGCCCATGGATATTCTGAAGCAAACGTTGCGGAAGGAAGGATTTTTCGCGCTCTATAAAGGTCACTTCACGTCGTAGATGTATAATTTGATGAGATTGTTGACAATTAGATTCATAACAGGAATGGCTAGTCCTCTCATCGGAATCGCTGGTGTAAACTCGCTTCTATTCGCGTCGTATGGCATCTCGAAACGCATCATATCCCCGTACCCACAGCTCTCAATCAAAGAAATAGCTCTTGCAGGTGCTATGGCGGGTATGGCGAACGCCATTCTTGCAAGTCCAGGTAAGCAGAACACGCCAAAATATGGACGAGAAGAGAACTGTTGACTTCTGGTCTAGTTGAGATGTTCAAGGTACGTATGCAAGGGCAATATGGTGCAGCAACGGACAAGCGGCTTTCTGCAGTCGTGGCGGAGATGTGGAGAGATTGGGGATTTAGAAAAGGTGTGATGAGAGGATATTGGGTGAGTGGATGCAATTTCTACTCTATCTCTGTACATTGAATATTGAATCACGTTGTGATAGGTTACTGTGGCGCGTGAAATCCCCGCCTATGCTGGGTAAATTGTCCCCTCGCATCCTTGGATTTATGCGCTGAATTGCTTTAGATTCTACGCAGGTCGATCGCTATCATTTCCTGTACGACACTTAACCTGACCCTGTGAATAGCTTTCGAGTTTTCGAAGCGAAAATTCAGCGCGAAGTACGGGTCAGATCTTCCAGTATGGGCCTTGCTGGCTAGTGGGTCAACCGGAGGTGTATGTGTAGTTCTCCCTTGCATTTCGTTGCGCCGACGAATTCATCCAGATTGCCTATTGGCTCTCATGTTACCCCTTGGGTTCGTCTCACTATTACTACGAGTGCAACCACTCACTGAAACACTTTGACTAGACGTCGTTAAATCTCGTGTGCAACTCCGTGCTACTCCACCCACCGGCACACCAATACAATACATTGCCCGGGAGCTCAAAGCCATCGTCCAAGAGGCTGGAATGTAAGATTGCATCTCACCGTCCTTCAATCAGCAAAGAATTGAGAATATGTTTAGTCCAGGACTGTTCCGCGGGCTTTCACCATCATGTACGATCTAGTTCTATCTTCTTAATGAGGTCTAGCTGATAATGAAGCGAATAATAGTGCTCCGAAGGTGTGTTTTGAAACCGTTGACCCCACGTTCGCTTTTCTGATTCCTGTCTCCCCCTTAGCATCCCCGCTGCTGCCAGCACATTTGCAGCCTTCGAGATAACCAGGGAGTATCTCGAAAAGACCACCGGGGTATGATGTTAGGCTAGGTGTGTTAAAAAGTATGCTATCATGTACACAAGAACTGAGGAAACGGTTAACTTCTTAGTTGCAGGTTCCATGTGTTGTACTACTTACTGTGTTCTGCGGAGTGGTCTATTCAATAATATACCCATCAGCACCTCTAACACCCAACTTCGTTATGTTCACTTCATAGTTTCGGCGTTGGTGGTAGGCTGATAAGATCAAAGCATACACAGACCAAAAATAGCTGCAAAGTTGAATGTCAATCACTGACTTCGGTATGGTTTGACACGGCCGTGTTATACGGCACTACTGCGTAGAGAGTTGTACATGTGCCCATACATGTGTATTTTTCTTCACATCGCTTGGTCAGAAATGTTTTTCTCTAACTGTGCAGCGCAGCAAGCTCACTATTGTACGTACTACGCGGATTTTTCACATCATATCCCGGCAACAGGGTTCGACTAGGTAACGTTTAAAGCGTTATTACTCGCAAAGACTCATAGAACAAAGATCTCCAGGGATCGCTTTTGACAACGCTCCAAAACTCACCGACTTGACGACACTGACGGTCGCCGCGCACAGCTACTCTGCCGTATATGGATCGTACTAGGATCCAAATATACAACCACCATCCTATACCTTTCGTAACGAAAGTTGCGGATCACGGCTAGTATGATAATTGGTATGACATCTATGCTGCGCCAACTGCCCCGAAACTGATATAAACAAGTCTTTTGAACAGATTCTGTAGTTGTACATACAATTCTTGTGAACTTGACGTTCCAATTTACCTCCCTCTCCAGAAGCAACCGTATTTTATTTAGGGTTGATTGCATTCCTTTTCAACCTCTGGAAGCCATTTTCAATGGTCAATTTCCCTGCTCCTGTTGGCGGCACGCCCTTTCCAATAGACTTCGCGCCCTCGTTGACCTTCGCCGTCCTCTATGGGGCGCTCGTGCCTCTGATGGTATACCGCATGTTCAACAGGCGGTCGCGCAGTATCCTCCTCCTCGGCACATTCTTGTTTTCCACCGAACGGTCTGTTCTCCATCCTCGAATCCCACGACGTTTTTCCTGACGACTTTTATTCATTTAGAATCGTTATATTCGCATTGCGTGCAGTCCAATCGCGCAACGAATCTCACCGTCTCAGTCCTGGGCTCACAACGTACATGCAGATCAGTTTCGCCATAGGATTCATCGGCATCGCCAACAACATTGTTAACCTCGTTCGGTGCCTCCTCGTCAATGCGACCTACGGTCCAAGCACCTATGGACAGTCCGCCGCCGCCGCGTCGAAAGGAGGATTGATGGAGCCGCCCCCACTTGGTACGCCCGATTACCCTAAGGCGAGACAGTGGATACGTCGAGGGGCGTGGATTACGTCGTCATCGTTCATCGGCGCCTTCGTCCTAGGACTCGTCGCCCTTTCGAATTATAACAAGACCTTTAACGATCAGCAGCAGGCTGATACGACGGATTTGCTCCGGTGAGCCCTGACATTCTATGCCGCTCACAAGTCGGAGCGTAACTCAATAATTATTTAGATTCATCAGCACCGTGGCAGCACTGGTACTGACGACAGTCTTAGTTAAGGCGACCGTACTGGGTAAATACTTCCTTCCTCGGATCTGCAATCGTGCTGTCCTCGTAACATTGACCATGACCACCCTCATCGTAAGCGCATGCTTTCTTCTATCCCAAGAATTCACTCATTAATCTCACCCACAGTGCATCATTGCCATATACCGTCTAACCGTTATGGGGCAGCGCACCACCTCTTTGGAGATGGTAGGCCCACTCGACACCACCGGCGCAAAGGCGGCCTTCTACATCTTCCACGTACTCCCTGAATGGCTTGCGGCTCTTGTTCTGTTCGGAGGCAATACTAGGCAGACATTTGGTGCAGGGATGTTTGGCGACTATCGTCTCCGGGACGAAACAGAGGCACAGAAGCAGAAGAGGGAGACGAAAGAGGCGGAGAAGGCGAAGCAGCGCATGCTGGATATGTCTCAGAGTGATATAACTGCCATCTAACGAACTTTAACTGTCATTTACCGTCATGCATAGTAAATAGTATGCTCAATGAATTGTTAGTTCAACCAGACAACATACAACATCTAATAAGAAATAGTACCAATGCATGAAAGAGAAGAGAGAAGATACTACATGAAGACTCTAGATAAATAGCGGAGGAATAATCGTAGATTGTGCAAGGAAAATAGTTATTAGATCGTCCATGAGCGGCTCGGAAGTTATTACAGAAACGCAAACATTACGGCAGCAAGAGCCCATGACAAAACATTCACTTTAGTGATGCGCAGGCCACTTTCACTGGAAGATGTCGGAGCGGGAGGGATATATGTTGACGATACCGTCGCATCAGCCTGGAAGATATCAGTTTGAGCGCCTACAAAAAACAGCCCATTGTATCATTCAGCGATGACGCGTAAATATAAGTTATTCAGATATACCTGATGTAAAGCCCATTCTTGTATCATAGGTAGGCGCTTTAGGTTGTCCGGTGGAATCCAATCCTGAGATGTCAACATTATTTCCTTCAATTTGGCCATAGAACACCATCTAATGAATGTGGGGTAGGTAAGAATGTTCATGTTCGAACGAATTAATGACGGCGTACCTGCTTCGCTCCAGCTATACATTGACTCTGATTCCCTTCGCACCACATAGGCGCCGTGGCTCGGGATACGGGCTGGGTGCCCGTCTGTCCTGTCACCTTGCACCTGAATGGCTGCATATACATGTTGGGCTCACCGCACCCATTCGGAACCCAACCCCACTAGTTTTATAGATATTCAAAAAAGGAACCGACAACAAGAGGATGATCACAGCTTACGGTACAAATACACCCATCATCTGGGCACACGGGAAGATTGGGTACTTTATAAGTCGCGAGTCGTTTCCAAGGAGTGCTGTTACATGATGAAATTTACAAAGTTTAACGATTTCTTCATCTGCAAGAAGAAAACGTACTTTGGTAGAACCGTAAATACTACTAGGTTATCTTCCGTTACTTGAGTAATATCCGAGGTATACGAGATTGCAAAGATAGTTCCAGCTGCCATGGTTTCGTTCTGGGTATGGACTACGGTTTTATCATTCAGAGTTTGCACAACAGAGCAAGGTAGAGGCAGACGCGTACTGTTTGGATTTGTGATACATGCGGTCGCATTATCCTTCCCTTCCAGAGTTACACCTAGACCAGGGTGTTCCTGCCCATCTCCAAATGTCCCAACACGCGTGCCATCATATGAAAATGTGGTGAAAGCTCTGTTGACAGCCAGCTCGACGGTAAACTCCCCATTAACGGGACTGTTTGCGGGTAAGGATACTGTTCGTCAGCGCTGGGGACAGAGCGAAAAAGAGTGTAGAAGCTTGCAGTTCGAGAAAATCGCCCGCAGCAGGTGGGAATTGATCGCACTGGAGAGAACAAGTTAGCAGAAAGACAACTGGATATTGAACCGTTCACACGTACACCATTGAAGTGATGCATCCACCAGTCAGTTTTGTTGAGCTAGAGACGCGTCCATTAAAATCTGAAGGAGAACGCAACGAGTACAATCACGTACCTGGTACAACGGCTGCACCGCAGAATTGGTATCTTGGTCGTCAACTCCAGATATCGTTCCATTGAGACAGTACATGCCTATGGCGCAAGAGCTCATCAGTCACACACGTATACTCTATGCCAGTAACAGTAAGCAGAGCACACATACCTTTATGCCATGCCGCGACGTGCCCATTTACACCCAAAGCAAGCTTGTCCAACACGAAAAGGCCTATTGAAAGATAATATAACGCTTCGGTTTTCCATAGTACAGGAAAACATCCAAGCTTCATGGGAGCCAAACGAGATCCAAAGAGTGTGAAGGCACAAAGCCAGAGTTGCTGATAAGTTGACTAGATTGTGGTACTGAACATAGAGACGGTTGCTTTCCGCAGATCATTGCTTTTTCTGCACGTTTTACATAATAAGACCGACGTCATATCATAAAAGCGCTGCGCATACGCAGTTCGTCAATGTGATTATACTTCATAGAAAAACTTGTTCGCCTGTGTATATAGTGTTATGACTACTTCTGGTAGCAACTCATTCTACAGTAAACGTAAGATATTTACCTTGTTCCAGATATTTTTCAAGAATTCCGATTCCTGATGAAAGGCGAACGAGCGCGCTCAAGGCACGCCTGGAGAAGTCCAACAACAGCGCACACCTTTGGGCGCAGCGCAGCCATGAAAGGTCTACATGCACTTCCAATAATAACAGAAAGGATATGAAAACGTCCCTCCTGAAGACGCCCCAGATGCATTCCACAAGCAAAATCATGTCGCTAGACGGAGTTTGCCGCATCTAAAAGCAGGCAATCCAAAATTAAGCGCCCAAAATTAATCCGAGTCAAACACGCATCTCCAGCATGGTCATTGACATCTTCGCCTTCCCCGTCTAAATCAAAAACACGCCTGCCAGCGCATGCATCGCGCACAGCACGGACGCGTCCTACCACCGAAAATGATAAATTCCCTTCCCAATGCTACACACCAATAACATGCTTCACACCAACAACCACTGAGTAATGATTAATGATTACGGATGCATTTCTGATATTCTATCCTTATCCAAGCATGACGGCGCTCACAGCACACACCTACTTCCGGCACGCTCGAGAATCCTAATCCTTTGATCACCGCTGCCCCCTGCCCCGGTATGCATAAGTACGGCAAATTATCTCAAAAATGATGCTTTCACTGCATTTCGTCGGTGTGAGTCACTTGCGTTAGATAACCGAGGATCTTAGGTCGATCAACCCTTGAGAAGGCGGTGTCGGTCAATGCATCGACGTCATGAAAATGCAATGCAGAAGGTTGTGGTCGTGTATCCCTGCATTAGCACACCGCGACATCACGCCAAGCCACAAACCATAAAAGAAAATGCAGAACAGCAAAAAGCAAACCAAGAAAATAAAACCCAATTAAATTCCGTCCGACTCGATGAGTAAATTGTAGTATGCAACTAAAAAAAGCGAGAGAGATACGTAGATGGAATTTATGGTACAAAAAATGAGAACAAGACAAGAAAAAAAAGGGAGGGAGATGCAAGAAGTATACAGAGAGTTGAAATATACATAGATGGATAGAGAGGATGTGCGTAATAAATCAATAAATTGGGAGGAGAGTAGGATTCATAGGCCGCTGTAAAAACGCCCAGAGAAAAAGAAAAGGAAGAAAAAAAAATGCAGCAAGAATATACTGTACATTGAGAGAGAGAGAGAGGAGGGGCTACAAAATACAATGAGCGACGAAAAGGGAAGAAAAAAATTATCTCGAATTGGAGGGAGCGAAAAAGATGAGAGCCGAATGACATAGATAGATGGAGAAGAGGATGGCAAAAGAAAAGCAACAGCAGTTCTCTATGTTACACAGGAAAGTCACGCGAGTAGGGTTCGAAAAAAAAGTTGTCTGTGTATGTATAGCGGCGAGCGAGTAATGAGGGATGAGAGAAAAGAAAAATGGGAATGCAAAGCAAGAACGAAGGTCAGATTGTATCAGAGAGTTGAGATTGAAAAAGATAGTGGACAAGAACAAGAACAGCAACAAGAACAGCAACGACGAGGAACAACGGCGGCGACGGCGGCGGCGACGACGACGATGAAGAATTAGGAATTACTACTATTCGCGCGCCGGAGCTCCTCTTGGAAACTCAGCAGGCGGCGCGGAGGCTCGACAGGGAGGTGCAGATCGCCCGCAGCTCTATACTCAAGATGATCCCAATCGCTCGCCTCCTGCGCCATATGCGAGTGCTGCAGCTGGGGTGCCGTACCCCAAGCCGGCGCGTTTTCGGTGGTGTACCACGGGCTCGACGACGTGGCTGGGCTCGAGCCCGCCGCTGTATTATTATGATTATGGTGATGATGATGATTATCCGGCCAGGGTGCGAAGTCTGCCATGCTGTGGTGTTTGTATTCACCTGCCCAGCCGGTCAGGGTGGAGAATGAGGATGATGGGGTGGGCGACATTGGAGAGTAATAGTAGCCGCTGCTGCCGCCTCCGGCAGATAGAGATGGAAGTGAGAGGGTGGGCGGAGATGCTGAGACGCTGCTGGGATCGGCAGTGGTGGTGGTGGTGCAGTCGTCGCCGTACGGGTCTTCCAGGACGACCGCCAGGCCTTGGCGATTATGCGAGCTGGACATGTCCGCCCACTTCACCTGCTGACTTCCATCTTGTGGCGCATCGAATGATCCATAGTGCTAGAAGATTCATTAGGGGAAAAAGAAACGCGCAATTAGAAAGAAAAATAAAACACACCTTGAGGTAATTGCGGTCGAACTCGCTTCCGCCCTGCGCCACCTCATATCCCATATCGTTCGTGGACACCGTCACAGCAGGACTGCGCGGCTCGCCGTACCCAAACGGAGTCTCGACGATATCCGCATGCGGTTTTTGCGTCCACCACAAATCGGGGTCTTGGATTTCCTCTAATCGACGCCGATTCTCTGCTTCTTGCCACGTGAATTGCTGCTGTTGCTGCTGCTGTGGGGAATCATACGCGCTGCCAGTGCCAGCCGTCACTGTGGCGGGGCCTGATGTGATCGGAAACGAGATCGAATCGCGCCCTCTATGTATGCTGTGGGTCCCTGTGGGTGCGTCGCCGCTAGCATGTAGTACAGACGCCTTGAAGGAGCCCCACATCCCTGGGCTAGGCTCAGCAGAGGTGGGCGAAAATTCGTCCGTCGAGGAATCAGATGGATCAGATGACGACGATGGGAGATGTGGCAGGCGATCATTTGATATGGGAGCTGATAGCGAGCGTTTGAACATGTGGGTGAGCGATACATCTGAAAGCGTGGAAGCCGAGTCAACGACGTCGGGCTTGAGGGTCGTATTGGGGGTGTTCGCACTTCTGGTCGAAGTGCGCGGTGAATTATCGTCTGAAGTAAATGTCCGTGGACTTGACGTGTTCGCTGGCGTAGAAGTCTCAGAAGGCACATCGTGCCCGAGCTTAGTCGACGGGACAGAGTGAGTGGCGACGGCGAGGTCTGAGCGAGAACGTGCATGGGAGGTGGAAGGCCGCGGTGCTTTGGATTTTGGCGGATGGGCGGTAGTGCGGGGGATTCTGTGGTCTCCTTCCCACTGCTTCACGGCAACCTCGAGCTCCTCGCCCTTGATGCCCTCCGCCACAAACCCGGCTATTTTCGCGCACCGTGTCTCCTCCAAAGAAACGGTATGACTGACTTTTGCCTTGCCCTTTCCCTTGTCTTTGCCCTTCCCTTTCGTCTCTGACCCTGCTGATTGAGCATCTTCTTCCGCGGGTGGTGCGTCCTTCGTGCGACTCCGGGCTGTCCGCCGGCGCGAGGTGCCTGCTGCCAACCCGTCCTTCACCTTGAGTTTCGCCATCGCATTGGCGCCGGGCCGAAATCGCCAGTCAGGGTAGTGTGCTCGATGTTCGGCCTGAGCGACGACTGCCTTGGCCTCCCATTTTTCTCGCTCTTCGGGAGGGAGCTGCTTCCAGCAGAGGCCTGTGAGTGAGCGGGATGGATGAATCAGCCGTGGGCACTCTTAGTAAGACCAAAGAAGAAAAACATGCCGATAATTTTGGACAACCTGCTGTGGTTGCCCTCAACCTTGCCTGGAACGTTTTGTTCTTTGATGAACGCGCATCGGAAGAGGATGAACGCGTTGGGTGGGCGTGGGATGTAGGAGGGGTCGCGCCGCTTGCCGTGTGGACGTGACTGCGTGGCGGTGGGCATAGGGAACGGCCGTGTGGACTCGTCTGGCGTCAATGGCGACACTGGGGAATTCGAAATGAAAGACGATGACGAGGGCTGTGGACTGAGGTCCTGCGTGGCGGTGGGCGGCGCCGAAGTTGAAGAAAAGGAGAGAGGCGTCATTCCTGGGGAAAACGTGTAGGTAGGGCTTGTGGCATTGTCGACGGGCGGCGGCATGTCTTGCAACGTGTTAGGCGCGTGAAATTTGGAAGACAAGACCAGAGTTATGCTCACCGTCGTCGTCGAACTCCTCACTGACCACGTCCCGGGCGTGATCGGGGGGCATCTAAGGCTTTGTGGGAGATCATGGTGGTTACTCGGCAGGTTCTGTAATTGCGAGAGAAAAAAAATAATGACTGACTGATATGTAAAAGAGGTCTTGTGAACGGGGCTAGAGCGAGGAGCATCTGCCTTTTCCTTTATGCTGCTGACCTTGGTTCCCACCGCTGATTCGCAACAACAACTGGCCTTGCTTCGATCCACGCCCCTACTTTCGGACGAATAGCAACATATCCGACGTCGACAGGAGAAAGACAATAAGAGGCCCTGTGAATGCCCTGCTATCTTAGATGCTCCTTAGGGGTCCTTTACCACGGTATTATCCGGGCAACAGTCCCATTATCTTGGGTCCTACCTGCTATGCCCGGAGCCCCCATCGCAGATTGGGGACCCGGTGCTCTGGACATCACCTTGGTCCCACCTTCTGAAATCCGCGCCCATCTCACAATCTCGCATGCTTTCTTCCAACTAGCTTCACTGCCGATATCATCATCGTGATCCGTCTTTGAAAATCCAGCCTACTCGACCATTTGAAATTCGGGAGCGCTCGTCCACTGGCATGCTCGTCCGAGTCGTGTGTTGAAGATTCAAATTGCGACGACGAAGCTAATCAGAAAAATGGCTTCAGAAGAACGAGCAATTCAAAATCGCAGATAATTTCCTTTTTTTTCTCTCTTGATTATATCTCCTTTTAATCTTCCGAGCCTCCCACCGAGAAAAACTTGAGAAAAAGGCGGTGTTTTTAATCCTACATAGACACCTTACAAGAGAAATTAATATGTGATATCCGCGTCATGAAATAAATAAAAATTTGGCTCACGAATGCGACATCTCGGTGTGATTGCTGCCGTGTATTGAGTATTGACAGAATGATGATTTTTCCACACATTTCAGGCAGCGGCTGGTTGCCAGGTGAGAATAAAGGGTGGGGAGAACGAGAGGGTTTCAACGGATGATGCACATCCGCCGGCACGGAGTTCAAAAATCTCAAAATCTTACATCGTCCAGTGTCCGCACAAAAATGCCATTTGTGTTGTGTGTGTGAAAGAGAAAGGCTTGAGAGTCTGGGCGTACGAATATTCGCCTGCGGATGGCGTCGAAGAAGACCTTATTGTCGTAAGTACGAAGATATTTTATTATAACATGAAACGCGCTGAAGTAACGCACCTGTTCTCCCACCAGCAACTCTGAGTTTACGACACGATGATGCCATTCTTTCTCCGTGTCGCCTATTTGGGAGGGAACACCGTGATGGGGATGGACGGACAGGTCCTGTGCTCAAAAAACCTTCTCTGTGTGCCGTTGAAAACGAGCATTTATATTTCCTCCACTTCGCTCAGTTTCTGCCCATATACCAACGACTAAAAGCATTGGCAAAGTCAGCAGACTGAACAATTATTTTCTCACAACACGAAATACCCAAAACAAAAGGCCCCAAAAATGCTATACTTATCATAAAATCAAAGAAGCCCGCCGGCGAGTAGTTGAGTAAAAGTACATAGATCTATACCGCGCCACTCTTCCCCTTCTCCTCTCCCCAGCGTTCATCTCCCTTGACCAACTCCACGATCAATTCGGACAGGCGCTTCTGCCAAAACCACCCAGACATATGGTATGGGATATATATAGGCAACGACTGACCATATAAGAGGGTTGAGGCTATGCGGAATGCGCAAAAGAAGACTAGACCGTGCCCTATACCCCATTGACAACTGCACAGCAACGATAATTGTTGAAATGACATATATGTATACCCCCATTTCTGGCGACGTCAGAAAGTGAGAAAGTCATGCCAAATGGACGACTTCTGAATCACCCCTAGAATACGCCGGAGATCGCCCTTGAAAGAAATTTAGGCGGACGAATTACCGTTTACACGAACTAGCGCCTCCTTCATACCCAGAGCCAACCCAGAGCTCTAAGGACATATGCTTTTGACTCACCCGATTGGCGGATAGAACAGTATACCGCATTTTCGCCTACATCTTGGAGCGTTCTCTGGGATACGGACTCCACTCCACTGAGACCTTGTTGAGTATATTTGTCGAGTACAGTGCCTGTGCCGTGACGGAGTCCCTCCGCTGCGGAATAACATCGAGTATTCGAACGGCGTTCACTTGTCTGTCTAATCACCGACATCGTATAAGTACGTGCAGCATACATTGGCACGGGCGGAGAGGTTCACGGACGGACCAGGTCAGTGGCATTGCGGGTCCCATGGAAACCGTATGTGTTCTGTCGTCCGTGTGCATAGGCACTTCGAACCCGTCAAGTCAGCCAGACTTCAGTCCATCGGCATTGTCCGTAGCCTATACAAATCCCTTTGCTAGTGAATTGAACGAAGTAAAATTAAAAACGTACGTACGTATGTCATTAGTTTAGTCAATCCACCTATTCGTCAGAAAAGCTATGTATGTGCTTACCGACGCTACTCATACCCTTTCGTATATTTTTTTCCATACACACCACGCGAGGCGGAACTTCGTATACGTACAGTAATACAGTAATAATACTATTCCGACAATAAGACCCAGACCAATACGACACGATGCGATAAAATCTCATCGATATCGCGTCTGTTTTGGGTTCCGCTTATTAAACTGCTTGGAACTAGGTGCATGTGCGACTCGGAGGAGGGGGCATGGCAGAACCTGAGCCTCGCCTGGCCCCCCTTCCCCACCTGTATGAGATTTGACAGATTTTATCACCGCCGCACATCTGGGACCTGAACGATGATCATGATCATGATCATGTCACGCACGGACCCACATGTGGAAAAAAGACTTGGAGGCTTCGAGCCTATCGCTCAATGGATTTGTGAGGGATGCGGTGACTTGTCAATGTATAAAATTAGCCTTGGGGTGGGTGAAGCTAGATCGATTGTGATTTTTCGGCAAGTGGGTCTTTCTTTCAGCCTTGGGGGGAATGGGGTTATATTATTGCAAGTACATACTCGAGTTCCGTCGGTGATCATGGCTGACGGGGGAAAGGAAGCGTATGATATGGGAGGTGGCGTTTTCGGGGAATCCATGATTCAATTTGAGGGCAAGTTGAAGGGGAAGTCCAATCTTGGACAGAAATCCAGAACAACTCTATCACAAATCACGCAACCTAAAAAATCACAACAATAAGACAATAAGATATAATATCTCTGAGTTAATAATATGCAGAATTTGAAGGGCTCATTAATATCAGCCATCGCGAGCATCGCGCAGCTCGGGTGTAGAGGGTGCCAGGTCCACTGTTCATATCACTGGAAGTATTTATCTACTAGATGCTACGAAAAGCTCCCATAATTGAGCCGAGTGAGGCGAGGCACTGCCTCAACGGAGGCTATCTTCGTCAGACCTGTGGCATTTCGGATGTAGCTGCGACGGATCGGATTGTGCAGCCGGTATGCCACCAGTAGTTTGGTCGAGCACGCACCACGCAGCGCAAATTCCTCGGACTCCGCAACACGCGCTAGCCGTGCAGTCGAGGCGTAGTCAGCTTTCGCTTTTCTTGCATTACAAACCCACTGAGGGCCCTTGTCGTCTGGTTATGCTTACATTTCCCGGCGCTGTGGAAAAAATTAAGCCGTGAACGCCGGTAGTACATCCCTCAGTATCTCAGTAAACGCCTTTTCGCGGCGACGATGGTATAAATGAACTACGCGACGAGTTACCGTGACCAAGGCCATGTTCTGATATCTTTCTGAAGGTGGTGTAGAGAACGGAGTTTTCCTTAATTTATGGGGTATGCCTGACCAGTTGGTCAGCTTCTACTCCGAGTTGGTCAAAAAGGTCCCATCACATCCCATCGTGCTGCGGATTATCTAGCAGATCTGAGGCAGATTCTCTCCAAAAGCTTATGTGTTAGTAAACGTTGTTCAAAAAGAAGACGTCGATCGACAAGGAGAAATGGTTCAAACGAACCAATCATAGCGATTCGTGAGAAGATTGTTGCGATCGAGAATTAGGCGCCCATTAAGCGCTTGCACCTTTGAGGAAGTTATTCCATCTTGAAACACGGCCTTTCCCAAAATCCGCGGAAGATAAATAGTAGTGCATATCTGAACCCCTTTTTTCGTAAAGCCAGTCCGAAACCAATGGTTCGGAAGCCTCATTGACAGTGGTCGCCTCATGGCGTGATAGAGATTTGGCAGAGGCCCTGGGGACCACATCTGTTGAACGTCAAAGAATACTCTCACCCCGAATTATTCTTGTATATTTTAAGTATATGCTCGCAAGGAGTTCTATGCACATGCCGAACTCGCACTTCTCGCAGTCAATCTTCATTTCGTGCAGGCATGCGTCGATGACGTTCACTTCTGGATAAATTCAAGGCGCGTATGCAGGAGGATCCAGAGACATTCATAGGTAAAATCAAAGGTGCTTGGTGTGAAATGGTGATAAAGGGGAAAAAATTATTGGAGGTGAAGCATTCTTGTAGCCTCGTACAATTGATATAAGTCTCAGCGCTGTCAACTCAAAAACCGTATCTTGTAGGCCTATTATGGACCCATGATAATTTGCGCGAGATAAACGTTCTTGACTTCGTATTGGTTGCGATCTGGTTCTAAGCCACTGGATTCGCAACAATCCTCCAGCCAATGACCGCTGTCTTCCGGCAATGGCACTGGTCCCGGTGTCCCGGCGCAGCGTCACTGTACCCCGTATGCAGCCCAACCTTTGTCCAACCTTTTTCAGCCAATTGTCACTAAGTCAACGTCAGAAGTCGAGCGATAATTATATTCTTAGTGTCACTCCGTAGTCTTCCTAGAGAGTCCCACAACATTCTTCCATTGCGAACAGAGTTCTGTTTGACAAACCTATTAATTATCAGAAGATCTACGTCGATAAAGAAGAAAATCGCATACAAGCATGATATACAGAGTCCGACTCGAAGCTGTTGGATGTTTTAGAAAACATCCCCCAAAATTTCGCGCACTCGCTGAAGTACAACCTCGTCCTTGGGCCCAGGCGTCTCCCTGGCTTCCAGCACCAGCCCAGTCAGCTCCCACAGCGCTGCGGGCAAAGTCTGATACCCCTCCACCGGCTTCTGCAGCTGCACCTTCTGCTTATCGAACCCATACACGCTCGTCTCCTTGAACTCCTCCCTGTAGTTCTCAGCCGGCCGATCCGATAAAGGCGAGCTGGCTGCGTAGAGAACGCGGTCGACGGGGCGACTGGTGATGTCATGGCGAACCCGCCACTGATTCCGGAAGGACCCTGTCTCGGGGAGCGTCTGCACGGTTTCAGCGAGCCGCGTGAGGCCGTCGTAGTCTGCCTGTGCGAGGATGGCGATGTTTCCCTTGGTGTCGATGGCGACTCGGTCGGAGAAGATCACCAAGGAGAGGCCCTCGGGCTCTGTGGGCGCGTTCCTCAGTCCGAGGAGTTTCAGCAGCTTGTGCTCAGGAGTGTAGGAGTGTGGATTAGGATACGGTTGCGCGCGTTGGAGATAACCCGAGTATGGCGACGACCATTCTGGCTGAGACATTCCTTGGAAATAGAGCTTCAGAGACTGGTAAGGGTTGTAGGTCGTAGCAAAGAGATAGAGAAATGCGCAGAAGACGCCGATGATGATGTAGAAAGACGTTGGATACCTCATGAAGACTGCGCGCGCAGTTCGGTAGTGTAAGGAACGAAAGAGAGCCAGCTGATAGGGTTATATGTACGATGAAGATATCAGTGACGCGTGGTATTTATCAGTGCGCACATACCTTTGGCTGCAGAGTGTCATCGTGTGCGCATGGCTACGCCGCTTCTTCTACGCACTGATCATGCGGAACTCTGGCCTTGGCCTTCCTGATATGGACAACCTCAGTGCGCTCGTCCCCATCGCCGCAGGCTCTAAGACTCATCTAGGCTTCAGGATGGTTCAGAAACTGTTGAATATAATGGCACAAGCCACTTCGCGGCATATCAGAGCGACGAAAGACCACAAATATTTTTATCTTCCCCAGATACTTCTAATAAGCGCCCGCAAATATGCGCTCCTTCCAGAGGGATCGCGCTTGGCGTTGAATTATCGGTAATTGCAATAGTCGAGGGACTCCGTTCGGGAAAATATGGACAAAAGGGAACGAAACTATGAATGATGACGAACCACAAACCATACCAAAATGAAAGGAGCCAAAATTTGTAACAGGAAAGGAAGAGAACGAACTCACATTCACCAGAAAGAAATATTCCATTTTTCGACAACAAGAAAGCAAGTATGTATGTTACATTCGAATACATATCCCAACAACATTGCGATCGGGATCTAACAACGCAGAGAAGATCATGCGACATCGTTCGCGGCATCGGGATCGTACACAATTTTCGTCGCACTCCTGCAAACCGATTATATGATCAACATCATCGCAAAACTTGGAAGAAGAAAAAAAGAACAAACCTCTTCTCGATATTCTATAGCATCCAAAGATGCATATTCAATGAGTAACTTGATCTTGCAACATTAATGACATGAATACTACTCACCCCCTCCTTCCACGCGATCTGCGCCTTCAATTCCGTCAAGCCAAACATCAACACAATATCGTAGTCAAGCCTGAAGAATGTGCCGTTCCCCGACGGCTTGGTCCTCGGCGTCAGCGGGAGGTATGAGAGGTCAATGTCGATGGAGCACAATTTCGTGTAATTCTCTGCAAAACATATCAGAAACGCACTTCAGGAAGAGGATGAACGTAGAGCTTACTAGTATCGACATCCTTCCACTTCGGCTCCGCGACGAGTCCGCGATAGCACCATACGGAGAACGACGCCGATTTGAAATCGTTCCGAGAGTCCGATTCGCGGAAGTATGACTTCCTGAATTCCTTCGTCTCCGAGATCTGGGTGTTCTGATGAATAGAAGAGGCATTTGTAAGCTTCATCGTAATTGAAATACGAAATGTAACATACCTTCGGGAGAATGACGTCGAAGGAATCACTAATGCGTTTATGTCCCGATACCGAGATGAAGGTCTTCGCAGCACGATCGCGATGGTCTTGGGCGTTGGGGTTGTATGGAATGTGACAGAAATTACCATAGGTGATTTTGGATATCCTCGTCCGCACAAAGTGGTCCAAGTAGAAGGAAATAGCGCCATCGGAGACCGCCTTGTTTCTGTCGAAACAAATTCAACAGAAGTCAACAAATAATGCAGACAGAATGCGCAAAAGTAATATCACGAACACATGGTTCTCCGGTCGAAGAATGTTCAACCCAGCAGGCGCAAGCGCAGCGTGCACCTTGTTGAACATATAATCACTCGCGGCAAAGCCTCCCACCAAGACAACGTGCTATACGCCCCTCATTCAGCCAAAGGTGTGCAAGGTGCGAAAAATGTTAGACAGGTGCTCACAGAAATAGGCTTATGTGCGGTTCTCCTTTGGTCGAGCACCGCCTTATTAATGCAGTCGATGGAGGGCTCAAAGAAGAGCGCGACATCCGTCCTATAATTGAATATGATTTATTTTAGGATATCAGAGGTGTTGACAGTTGTCTGTTGGAAGAGATAACGCACCCCAGTAGTTTGAGTTGACCGAAACGAATGTTGTAGCTGGGGTCATTATCTCGAGTGGACCCGAATTTGACGTACTGAGGTTCCTCCGCGTTTCTAAAACGCAGTTTTGTCGTCTTGTCGAAGCAACGGACGATGTGCTCTATGTCGTCCGCGAAGGGCGACTCGGCAAGGTAGTCTAAATTGACAGAGCGGTCAGATGATTGGATTGGATTGATTGCGAATGAATACACGCACTGCCGAGGAAGAGGCGAGCGTGGATGCTCACGAATACAGACCCGTGGAAATGGCCTAGGATACCATTGAGCATTGGAACGGTAAACGATAGAAATGACAGAGAACAAACATTGTGGTGCGGCCACTTCTTCGAATGTCTCTTTAGACGCAGAGGTGTTTCGGCTATAAGAGCTAACATCGACAGTCCCTCCTCCAGCGTCGACGATGACTACACCATCACCTTTCTGCACCATAAATTCAGTGACGGAGAAACACCTTATCCTTAAGTACACGTACTTTCATCGCACCAGTCGGCAGCCCATTCTGAATGGCGAAGTGCAAACTTGCCTCACCTTCCGTGACGAATGATAGGCGCCCGTGACCTGCAGTGGTATCTGGGATGAGGCTGGCCAGCACAGCAGCCTTACGCATCTCCGCCTGCTGTGTTCCTTCCCATCCATTGGGATGGGACAGAACGAAGTCAATCTGCCCCTTCACAGATGCCCAGAGGTCGACCCCGTTTGCATGCGTGTCCTGGATGTAACTCGATGCACATTCGAAGAGATACGCGAGGAAATCGGCGAAGACCTCGACGACAGTCTTGTTGAGAGGCAGTGGCGGGATGTCGTTGCTGACCTCGCGCCCTGCTCCTGGGCCTACTCTCGATCGGAGGTGAAGCTTGAACCTAAGATCATCAACCACGATATCGTCAGACGTTTCGCCATTCAAAGTGACATGGACACGCACCATTCAGCCTTCACCCATTGTTCGTCCTCCGCCTGTTCATAGATGCCTTCTCGCATCGCCTCAGCGCCCACGGCCTTCACGTTTCCGCTCCGATCATAGTAGATGATAGTGGGGATCTTCGATGCGCCACTAATGTGCTCATGGGCCGGGAATCTGTGCACGTTCCTCATCAGTCCAGACGCGTCGACGAGTCATCCTCCCCAAAAGGAGCCACAGACCTCGTAACGCCCTTTATTTCAGGGACTTGCCCAGGATCGAGAACGCTATATCGCTCTGCATCAGCGTCCTGCGAGAGCGCCCATTCCAATCAATCGCAGACGCACCTGTACGATATGCCACTGTACGTGGTGCCAACGTCGAACGCTAAGACGAGCTTCCGCCGGGGACCGTTGAATGCAGATCGAGACGCCATAAGAAAGAAAGAAAGCCTGGGAAAGGGAGGCGATGAGCCTGTCACCTAGGCCATCTTATGTACGTATTTGTTTGCACGGCGCCAAAATCAGGGCCAGCGCACAACGTCGACTGTCAACCTTTTGAGGACGCACATCAGATTGTAGCCTTATTTGGCCGCACAGTCACCGGCCCAGACTCCGATAGTATGCATCAAAGAGCTCGCAAATTATAATCTTCGTTTCGTTCTCCTTTTCTAACAATCCCACCTTCAGGCTATAAATATGGACGCGAAGATCACGAAGACTGTGGCTGGAGCACAACTCACAGCTGCATCAGGACGATCCCTGGCCCAACCTTGGCCGGACATTGATGCGACATTCACTAAAACAATCTGGACGATTCAACGACTAAGGAAAGGTTCATTAAGTCCCAAGGTTAAGATTATAGGGACCCAACTCAAGCAAATTAGACTCATCGCCGTGTAACGTATCCATCACTCGCAGACCACGCAGCGATCGTGAAACACCTATCCAAATCGCACACGCTGGAAGAGGAGCACAGTAGTGTTCACCGTGCACCACCTGCTGGCCTCGTGTTTTAACACGTTGAGGCCCAAACATGAAGAACGGGCCTTTGTCTGCGTGATGGAGGGCCTCGAGTGGCAGAGGCCTGTTCATTTAGCTTGTTCGTCGAAGGCCGCTCAGCCACATACATTTTCCTCCGTCTTCTTCAGCCACACCCAATATCCCAGCCACTCATCCATTCATCCACTCCACATCAGATATTCCACCCATCCAATGTCAACGCTGTTCTCCGTTTCGAAATTCCTGGGCAAAGGCCGTAGTCGCAGCAAGCGCGGCCTTGGAAAATCAGGGAGCCTCGTTTCGCTTCCAGCAGAGAAAGACGGCACCAAGAATCCATCGTCCAAGCTCTCAAACGTCGTCGCTTCCAACCCATCACCACCCCCCACATCTACACCCGCAGCCGCGGAGCCTAAACCGGATTCCATTGTCGAACTATCCTCAGATACTGAATCCGCATCAGCTTCCTCGTACTACCGCACCCCTCTCGGGGAGAACCACCCTTCGAATGCCCCTTCCAAACCAGACAAGAGTGCGAGCGATGGCAAAGACGAGGCGGCCGAAGAATCTAGCTATACCGTAATACCCGAGCTAGAAATCAAGCCAGTCGATGAATGGACACATCTCGACGCCCCGAAGGAAAGGCAAGGCGACGCGTCACCCACAGAGATCATAGCCGTGTCGGCGATGAAGGCGCTGGAGGAAAGACTCTACAAGCAAAAACAGGAGCTCGAGCGCCTCTGGGAGGAGCGCGACAGGGCGCAGACGCGCATTCGGGACGCAGAGGACGCACGAGACCAAGCGCAGATGCATGCCCAAGAACTTGACTACGAGCTCGACCGTGTGCAGGCTCGCGCGCAAGAGGCAGAGGAGGAGCGCGACCAAGCGCAGAAACATGCCCAGGAGCTGGAGCAGGAGAAAGATAAGGCGCGCATCTTTGAACGCGATGCGAAGGCAACGCAAGATAGAGCACAGGTGCTCGTCCAAGAGCTCGAAAACACACTAAAATCCACTAAAGCCGAGCTCAGCTTCAAGTCCCAGACGCTGGGTAATCTCACTGCTACCACCAAAGCAATGCAATCCCAGATCGACGCTCTACAGAATGAACGAGATGACCTCCGAAATGCTCTTGCAATTTCCGAAACCTCCGCCGCCGAAGAAACACGTCGCCTTCAGAAAACTCTCGAGCTTGAGCGCACAGAGCACGAAGATGAAACCGCCGAGCTCCGTGAACAGAATCGCCAATCGACCAACAAATTGGATGCGCAAGATGACCGCATTCGGCGCCTAGAGCGCAAGGTCGATGAGGCGCAAGAGGAGGCCGGTGAAGCCTACGCACACAACCGCGATCTGGAGCAGCAGCTCGCGCAACGTGCGGAAAATGTCGAGGATTCCACCATAGATGCTGAGGAGAAGGAAGAGCTTATCATGCGTCTAGAAAGCGGGCAAGAATACATGGCGGCGCAACTTATCCATCTTCAAAACACGCTCAATGCGACGGAACGAGAGAACCGCATGCTCGTCGACCAGTTGCGACAGCAAGCAAGCGAAGCCAACGCAGGTCGAGGTTTGAACCGACCGCCTCCCGCCACAGGCACGCGCGGATACACCGACAAATCTAGTATCAGCGGGGTGAGCATGACGCGTATCGACGGCGCCGTGCGAGTTATCAAGTTGTTGAACGACGAGATCTATCAAACCGCGGCGTCGATGACGGAGCAGCTGGAGAGCATGGCTATGAGGTTCGTCGCCGCCGCCGGGGAAGCCGGCGGGCATCATCATCGCCGTGCGCTCGCTGCCAATCTAAAGTCGCTCCTTGGAACAGAGCTTGTCACAGCCCTCGCGCTCGGGGCGTCGACTACGGACGACGACAACAATTCGTTCTTCATCCGGCTTCAAACAGCGCTCCAAGGATGCCTGATCGCATCTTGCACGCGCATCATCACTTCGTGGTATCCCATTGAATGGGAGTACGGGAGCTTCCTGATGGCATTGTACGAGAGAATTCGGGGGACGGGTGAGTCTTGATTCAAGTTCTTCCTTTTCTTCGTCAAGGTAACATAAAAAATTCCAGATGGTCCAGAGAAGGCGTTGCAGTGGCGAAAGGCAACAATCAAGAACTGCGTCCCGTCACCTAAGTTGCACGAACAATTGGTCGGCTTGTTTACTGAAGAAATTACCAAAATCCTTCGCCTCTGCGGCTGGGATGCACAAGAGCTAAGCGGTGCAACCACAGATATCCTGAACCGTTACGGTCCAAAGCTCGCTGAAATTGCCGCTCACGCGCTTCGCCTGAACAAGTACACTGCGGCAGGTGTTGCCGGGGAGCTCGAATGCATACTCGCCGATTCCGGGCTTCCTTTCGACTCGGATTTCATGGAAAACGACGATGACTTCCATCCAGGCGACAGGCTGTATGGTGCAAAACGCAATATACCGCAGAACGAGCAGGTCGTTTGCACAGTGGGTCTTGGACTCCAGCTCACGGCGCAAGGGGGCGGAGACGCCGAGCAGATTCTGTTGAAGCCGAAAGTTGTGTTGCATGGCGCGCTGTTCTGAATCTTCGATACCTTCTGATTTCTCGCGTTGATATATATTGCCAGAACAGCGTGTATTATTTAACTCACCGCCGAAATGATTGCTTGACATGCCAAAATATAGTTTAGCTGCTAAGAGGATAAAGAGCAAATCAGCCTTCTAGCAGATGAATCCTAGTGAGTAAACACGTACGAATTCTAGAATAATCAGAATAACTGCGAAATTAATGCGGTCTCCATAATTCATTTCGGATACTGGGATCTTGGGAGACTTGTTCTAGATGACCCACACAACATCATGTCTCGCGATGTCGTATGAATGCGCCTCATGAACATCCGGCGTGAAAATTCGACTGCCTCGATACAGCGTAAGTACATCTTTTCATCGACGTGAAGTCAAAACCAGTCAATTTCACCACGATTCGGCGGTCCATCGGTCTTGTCTATGTGGGGAAGCAATATCCGGACACCTGTCGAAAAGCCCATCGAACACGGACCATGTCCTTGACAGAGATAGGATTGGTCGGCTGCTGTCACCGTTATCCGAGGAGATCAAACGCCTGGTTCAGAAACAAGCCCAAACGCAAACTCGCAGCGAGACATACAGCGCGATCACGATGTGCGAACATTAGTGTGGATGTGCTTCATCTTCCCTGGGAAAAAAATCGAACAGTTTGAACACTGCGCAGAACTTCCCAATCTGTTGCGCGTCCCAAACTTGTGCGTGTGAGGAAGGATTATGATGTCAGCGATAACGCCCTCGATGATTATCGCAGTCAGAATAAGGGGCCAATTAAGGCCCATGATGTTTGCATCCACCCAGCGCCGTAAGTATGTCGTCCGACGATTCAATGCAATGTTTTGGAGAGTTACATAACCGCAACGCGCGTTGATTGCTCCAGGCCTTGCCGAGCTAGCGTTGGATAGTTTGGCGCGTATAGGATATGCCTGTATTCGTTCTTTCACAATGCAACCCAAAATTAACCATCAACATCAGTGTGCAATCAGTGCATGCGGGAAGCCGTAACGCAGAAAAGCGCGCCCATGTTCATCGCTCGTCTCCGCCGGTGCGTGCCAGGGGACGACAGTAGGGACGAGCCCATCCCACGAGGCCAAGGGGAAAGACGCAGCAACAGCGTCCCTCATCTCAAACACAACCGTAAGCCCCACGTTTCGGCCTCATGGTTCATAACCACGCATTGTATCGCCCAAAGCCAAAAGGCGCAAGCTCGCCGCGCCCCGGTCTGCATGATTATGCAGCCCCTTAGGCCTCCCTCTGCCTAACCTATTCGAACACAATAACGACAAATGACTTCACCGCCCTCGCCCATCTACACCTCCATTGCCGTCGTCGGCCTTTCTCTCGCGACTCTCTTCGGCGCGTTCAAGTTTCGCCACCTATGGGAACACGTCGTTCCGTTGAATGACCCACGCGACTGGATCATAGCGCGGCTTGCCCCTGGCACAGTCGCCGCGCGGGCGAGAGACAAAGAGGAGTTGGAGAACCTCCGCTGCTCGTTAAAGGACATACAGCAGGCGGTGGAGGAGAAGACGGCGATGGCGGTGGCCCAGGAGAAAGAGCTCGAGGGGTTACTCTTGCACGCGCGGCGAGTTGAAGCGGAGTTGGACAGCATGCGAGCGACGAATCAGGCATTGGCGAAGAGCGCGACATCGTTAGACGCACAGAAAAAACATTTGGCGATGGAACTGCAACATACGAAGACAGAACAACAACAAACGGCCCAGTTGCTCGAAGTGCGAACATCTGAACTTAAGGGCGCTGAAGCGTTCCTGACGAAGGCGGACCAGCTGTCGAACGTTGAAGTAGTCTCGCTCTTGGAAAACCTCAATTCAGAGATCATGCAAATCGCTGCTAGCATGACGGAAGAGCTTTTGATCGAGGAGAAGAAAATCGACTTGGAGGGGAAGGAGCAGGAATCCGACGAGGCGAGGGAGGCGTACGCGCGTGCGGAGGATACGGTGGGACCACGGATGGCGGAGCTGCTCAAGAGTTCTGAACACCACGAAGATCCCATACTGGTGCAGTTGGCCGTGCAAGCAAGCATGTCCGCATATACGCACTGGGTTATATCGTCATGGGTATTCGAGTCGCCTGAAGATGAACATATGTTGAGCGAGATCTACGCGCGCGTTCGGGAGACAGGTGGGCAACATGAAATTTAAAGGGACGACTAACTTACCTCTTTATATCAGAAGAACAGGCCGTGTCGGGCAGGTGGCGTCAATTGACGCGTAAACATCTGCAAAGGATGTTCGCTCACAACCCTGACCTCTCATCGGACATGTTAGGCGCGGTTGCCAACATCTTCACAACCGCGGGCCTGAAAGAGAGTCCAGAAATGGCGTATGAGCGTATCGCGAGTCGCTTTGCGGCGCGCGTTTCGGTAGTCATGAAGCTTGCGGTGGACCTGAACAAGCATATAGGCGAAGGTATCACGTCGTGCGACCTCGAGGCGCTCTACATCATGCCCGATGTCGCATTCAACCCGACCACGATGGAGGACGCGTTAGGAGCTTCTTCCTCTCCCGAGACCTTGCAAGAGACGATTCTGTGCACGACAGACCTCGGGCTCGTTCGCGCGGAGAAGATAGCGGGCAGCAGAGGAGATTGGAAGGAGTCGGTGCTCTTGAAGCCCAAGGTGGTTCTGTATTCCGGTATTGCTGGCATTATCGGCGACACAGGAAGTCCTCTATGATATGCCCACCGCGCGAGGCACCTTATGTATGCATATATGTATATTTTACCTAAGATAATCCAACTCTTGAGTTATCTGCATAGTAAAGGTACCAATTGGACATACCTTTCTTTGGAGGCCCGGCTCCCAAAAATGTCGTCGACACTCAAGGCGAACGCGGCACCGCCACAAGTTATTGTTGGCGGCAATGACCGTTGAACGCATTGGGGTTCTGCGCAGCGCATTTTCAGGTATATGCCCTCAGGTGTATGAAGAAGAACAATTGAAAGATAAAGAGAGAGAGAGGTGAATTTGCGGTGCCGATTGGCTGGTCCTCTGTGCGGGAATTTATTGGTGTTCATTAGGTGACGTCATAGAGAAATATTATGTAAGCGACTTTTGACCAAAAGTACAAAAGGTTGGCCGTCGCCAAAAAATCTCGACCTCTTTCTTTCTTCCCCTCCACCACCTCCTCGTGCGCGGCTTCTGTTATTCTCGTACATCAGTGAATTTGTGCGTTGCTGAGCGTCGAAGCGGCAACTGCCGTATCTGGTGAGCATCTGATTAGTCAGCGAACTTCCAGAAAAAGGTTATCGGCGCATACGCGTTTTGTGTTTCTGATCTTCATCTCAACGCCATGTCCTTGAAAGTTCCCAAATCCAACAATCTCCAGCTCTTCAAGGAGGGCTACAAGGTGAGAATCAACATTTCAGTCATGGTTTGTTGCTTATATATACACTTAGTACCTTCAAGGCTTGGATGAGGCCGTCCTGAGGAACATTCAAGCAGTGAACGAGCTTTCTGACCTCGTTCGGACGAGTTTCGGACCCAATGGCGCGTCAAACTCGAATATCCACCTTGGATTTGTCTCATATCTTCCACAGGTCGCAACAAGCTGCTCATCAACCATCTGGGACGACTGTTCGTGACTTCAGATGCCGCGACGATTATAAGAGAGGTTGAGGTGGTGCATCCCGCAGCCAAGTTATTAGTAATGGCGTCACAAGCACAGGAGGCAGAGGTATGTGCTCTGTTATTTCTACTCTGAACCGAGTTTGACCTACCGTCAGATGGGTGACGCCACGAACATGGTCATCATTCTAGCTGGAGAACTCCTCAAAAAGGCCGAGAACCTGCTCATTATGGGTCTGCACCCAAGTGAGGTCATCAAGGGATACGAACTCGCCTCTGTAAAAGCACAAGCTGAACTTGAAAGTACGTCAATTTTACTTCAAATTAGAACTATAATAATGTCTCGCAGAACTCTCCACATTCAGCCTTCCCTCACCCCTCACACACGACACCCTCAAAGCCGCTCTCAAACCCGCCATCGCGTCGAAACAATACGGATATGAAGATCAACTTTCCAGCCTCGTCACTGAAGCAGCCCTGGCCATCATGCCCCCTAATCCCAAGAACTTTAATGTTGACAACGTTCGCGTAGTGAAAATCATGGGAGGAAGCTTGGCGGGCAGCAAAGTGGTCCAGGGCATGGTGTTCGGTCGCGAACCTGAAGGCATCGTGAAGAAGGTCTCAAGAGCAAAGGTTGCTGTCTTTACCACGGCACTGGACATTGCGCAGACGGAAACGAAAGGAACAGTGCTGATCAAGAACGCTGATGAGATGCTGAACTTTACTACTGGAGAAGAGAAACAGCTAGAAAAGGTGTGCAAACATCACAATTGCTCATTGCCGTTCTAACTCGATTATAGATCATCAAAGAAATCGCGGACTCTGGTGTGAAGGTGATCATCGCTGGATCGAGCGTCGGCGAGCTCGCAATGCATTACCTCGATCGATTTGGCGTCGCTGTCCTGAAAGTACTCTCCAAATTCGAACTGCGCCGTCTCTGCCGTGTCGTCAACGCCACTCCTCTCGCCCGTGTCGGTGCCCCTACACCTGAAGAAGCAGGTACCGTCGATGTCTTTGAGACCGTTGAGATTGGCGGCGACCGCGTCACGGTTCTCCGTCAACTTCTTCCCGGTGATGTGGGCTTCGATCCCGCATCCAAGGGCGAGAAGACACGCACAGCGACGATCGTGTTGCGTGGTGCGACTTCGAACCACTTGGACGACCTTGAACGCGCAATTGATGACGGCGTGAACGTGATCAAGAGTTTGATGAAGGATGCACGGCTCGTACCTGGAGCTGGCGCGTCGGAAATGGAGCTGGCGAAGCGAGTAGAAGCATACGGCAGCACATTGAAGGGTCTCTCGCAGCACGGCGTCAAGAAATTCGCGAGTGCACTGGAGGTGATACCTCGTACGCTTGCGGAGAATGCGCTTGGTGGTGCTGAGGGCAACGAGGTGCTTAGTCGGCTGTGGGCGAAGCATGAGCAGAAAGGCGGCGAAACTTGGGGTGTGGATATTGAGGTACGCCTCTTCATTCACTAACATTCACTTCTATTCAGTATATGCTTACTGATGCAATCTCATTCTTCACTTACTTTAGGCTGAGACAGACGGCACACTCCAGGCAGACAAGAACCAGATCTACGATTCACTGGCAGCCAAGATGTGGGCGATCCGCCTCGCGGCGGAGGCCGCGAACTCGGTGCTCAGCGTCGACAGCATCATCATGAGCAAAGCTGCGGGCGGACCTAAAGTGCCGCAGCAGGCAGGCAACTGGGACGCAGATGACTGATCTGGTTAGTTGGGTGTATAGGAGTTGAGGGTGTAGGAGTTGAGGGTGTAGGAGTTGAGGGGAAGGAGAAGCGCGCTGTTGAGCTGAATTGTTTGTTTGAGGACTTGCATGATTTCCTACAGAGGTATAATGCAATAAAAACGCGTAATTGGGTCCTTGTTTTGCAATGCATCTTTTTGATTCAATCCTTCTTCGTGTTTGTGTCTTCATTCATGATCTGAAAGACACCAGCACTGTTTTGACTATCAAAATTCGCCTAGAGGTGAGTGCATAATCAAAATCTCTTTGGCGGCAACTAATATCTCATCCAGAAGTCTTTCATTGAATAGGTTTGGGCATCAATCTTGCGATAAAAACGTGGATTGTGCATAATTTCAGTGAGGCAACCTGTGTACAGATGCACTCATACAGCCGTACTTGATTTGCCGCGTGTCGACGAGTATAAATTGCAGATCAATTCCTGCTGTTTCCTTCAGAGACCTCCCCCGATCTGCACCTTTTCGATACTCTCCGATGTTCGCCAGGATATACTCCAAGATCCTCTTCACGCCTATATCTTCGGACGCCGATGATACAAGTTTGATTAAAGAGATACCATTTTCTGAAGGTTCCGGCTACAGCTCTAGAGCAACGAAATCTCTCTTACCCACCAGTATCAAGGTGTTAATACCCGAATATACGAGTCAATGGGCCAAGTCTAGACTTGGGACGCATACAGTGACGAAGCAGGTCTATCGAAAGTAGTTGTCCATCTCCAACATGGTGGTGACCTACCCGGGGCACGAAGATATCGTCGCCACCGTACGTGATGACAAGGGTCTGGTATATCTGCTGAAAGCAGAACGCCGCCGCACGCATAGGGTAAGGCCCGAGTCTTTCTCTGTCCCAGGGTCCGAGGGACTTTTCGGTATATATCGTTGTGTCTTGGTACGAACCATGGTATTATGGTGAATGGTATAGAAACGAGCTCCCTTACTTTGTTACGGGTGTCTAAGGGACTCTTCTACCACCAACATCGTTGCTCGCCGAGTTTTTGAACCTACTCCGGGCAGTCTGTCTGTTCTACACTTGATGGCAATCATCGAAGCCGCGAGTGACTAAATACCAGCTCACTCGGTTAAAGATAGCTAGTGGTTCTACTACATTACCCCGACGGCTATGGGATTGGCGATGCTTCGAGAAGGTCGCGTCAAGGTATTTGACAAGAATTGGTCCAAAATTTCACCGTGTAACAGCACTCCCCGGAAACGACTTGCGACTTATAAAGTGCTGATCTTATGACTCTTTTCCTTGCAACATCTAATAAGAAGTAGTACCAATGTATGAAAGAGAAGGGATAAGTTACTACACGAAAACTCTAGATAAATAACGGAGGACTATTTGTGGATTGTGTTGAACTAACAATTCATTGAGTATAATATTTACTACGCATGACGGTAAATGACAGTTAAAGTTTGTTATATAGCAGTTACATCACTCTGAGACATATCCAGCATGCGCTGCTTGTCCAGCTCCGTCTCTTTCATCTCCCTCTTCTGCTTCTGTGCCTCTGTTTCGTCCCGGAGACGATAGTCGCCAAACATCCCTGCACCAAATGTCTGCCTAGTATTGCCTCCGAACAGAACAAGAGCCGCAAGCCACTCTGGGAGTACGTGTAAGAT
The DNA here is from genome assembly GCA_015484465.1 of Pholiota conissans. Taxonomy (NCBI): domain Eukaryota; kingdom Fungi; phylum Basidiomycota; class Agaricomycetes; order Agaricales; family Strophariaceae; genus Pholiota; species Pholiota conissans. The sequence continues at coordinate 55,978 of MU155279.1, forward strand.
GTAGAATGCCGCCTTCGCACCGGTGGTGTCGAGTGGGCCTACGATCTCCAGAGAGGTGGTGCGTTGCCCCATAACAGCTAGACGGTATATGGAGATGATGCACTGCGGGTGAGGTTAATGATTAGATTCTTGGGATAGAAGAAAGCATGTGCTTACCATGAGGGTGATCATAGTCGATGTTACGAGGACAGCACGATTGCAGATCCGAGGAAGGAGTAATTTACCCAGTACGGTCGCGGTAAATAAGACTACCGTTAGTACTAGTGTTACTACGGTATTGATGAACCTAAATAAACAATGAGATACGCTCCGACTTGTGAGCGGCATAGAATGTCAGGGCTCACCGGAGCAATTCCGTCGTATCCGCTCGCTGCTGATTGTCAAAGGTCTTGTTATAATGCGTGTTGGCGACGAGTCCTAGGATAATGGCGCCGATGAACGACAGCGCCATAATCCCCGTCCCTCGACGCATCCACTGTCTTGCCTTAGGGTAATCGGGGGTACCAAGCAGGGGCGGTCCCATCAATCCTCCTTTCGACGCCGCGGCGGCCGATTGTCCATAGGTGCTTGAACCATAGGTCGGATTGACGAGAAGACACCGAACGAGGCTGTTGATGCTGTTGGCGATGCTGATGAATCCAATGGCGAAACTGATCTGCATGTACGTTGTGAGCCCAGGGCTGAGGCGGCGGGATTCGTTGCGCGATTGGACAGCGCGCAGTGCGAATATGACGATTCTACAATTTAATAAACGAATAAAAGGCGTCAGGAAGAACGTCGTGTAGGATTCAAAGATGGAGAACGGACCGTTCGATGGAAAATGCGATTGTGCCGATGAGAAGGATACTGCGCGACCGTTTGGTGAACATGCGGTATACCATCAGAGGCACGAGCGCCGCATAGAGGACAGCAAAGGTGAACGAGGGCGCGAAGTCTATTGGAAAGGGCGTGCCGCCAACAGGAGCAGGGAAATTGACCATTGCAAATGGCTTCAAGAGGAAAAGGAATGCGGTCAACCTTGAAATACGGTTGCTTCTGGAGAGGGAGGTAAATTGGAACGTCAAGTTCACAATGATTGTATGTGCAACTACAGAATCTGTCCAACAGAGGCGGACAGTTATATATGTCAGTTTCGGAGCAGTTGGCGCAGCGCAGATCCTCATACCAATTATCATACTGGCCGTGATCCGCAACTATCGCTACGAAAGGCAAGGATGGTAGTTGTATATTTGGATCCTAGTGTGATCCATCTGCGCCGGAGTAACTGTGCGCGGCCACCATCAGTGTCGCGAAGTCGGTGGGCTTTGAAGCCTTGTCATAAGCGATCCCAGGAGACCTTTGTTCTACGAGTCTTTGCGAGTAATAGAGGTTTAAACGTGACCTAGTGGAACACCGTTTCCAAGATATGTGAAAAATCCGCGTACAATAGCGAGGGTGCTGCGCTGCACAGTTAGAGAAGTTAAACGTTTTGACCAAGCGATGGAGTAAAATACAAAGGCATGTGCGCATGTACAGCTCTCTACGCAGTAGCGCCGTACAAGACGGTCGTGTCACCACACCACAGTCGAGACTCGATATTGACGTTCGATTCTGGACCTATTTTTGGTCTTGATCTCATCAGCCAACCACCGTCGCCGAAATTGTGGAGTGAACATAACAAAATTGCGGTGTTAGAGGTGCTGATGGGTATATTCTTACACAGGCCACTCTGCAGAACACAGTAAGTAGTACAATATATGGAACCTGCAATCATGAAGTCAACCGCTTCCTCAGTTCTTGGTGTACATGATAGCATACCTTTGAACACACCCAGCCCGAAATCACACACCGGTGGTCTTTTCGAAATACTTCCTGGTAATCTCGAAGGCTGCAAATGTGCTGGTGAGATGCATTCTTACATTCCAGCCTCTCGGACGATGGCTTTGAGCTCCCGGACAATGTATTATATTGATTTGCCGGTGGGTGGAGTAGCACTGAGTTGGACACGAGATTTAACGACGTCTAGTTTAAAGTGTTTCAGGGAGTTGTTGTACTCGCAGTAATTGAGAGACGAACCCAAGGGGTAACATGAGAGCCAATAGGCAATCTGGGTGAATTCGTCGGCACAACGAAATGCAAGGGAGAACTAAACATACGCCTCTGGTTGACCTACTGGCCAGCAAAGTACACACTGGGAGATCTGACCCGTACTTCGCGCTGAATCTCCGTTTTGAAAACTCGAAAGCTATTCACAGGTCAGTTCATGTATCGCACGGTAATTGGAAGCGATCAACCTGCGTAGAATCTATAGCAATTCAGCATTCAGAACCAAGGGATGCATTGGCGGGGATTTCACACGCCAAAGTAACCTATCAAATGATATTCAGTATAGAGCGAGAGCTGAGAATAGAGATTACCTGAACTTACTCATTAGCCTCTCATAACACCTTTTCTAAATCCCCAGTCTCTTCACATCTCCGCCACGACTGCAGAAAGTCGCTTGTCGGTTGCTGCACCATATTGTCCTTGCATACGTACCTTGAACACCCCAACTAGAGTAGCAGTCAACACTTCTCGTCTCGTCCACAATTCGCGTGTTTTGCTTACCTGGACTTGTAAGGATGGCGTTCGCCACACCCGGGCCTGCCATAGCTCCTGCAAGAGCTATTTCTTTGATGGAAAGTTGAGGGTACGGGGATATGATGCGAATAGGAGCGAGCTTACACCAGCGATTCCGATGAGAGGACTGGCCATTCCTATGGTTCTAATCATCAATGCGGTCGTGAGACTGTGCATTCAGGATGCGAAGCGACCCCTGTAACGCGCGAAAAATCCCTCCTTCTGCAGTGTTTGCTTCGGAATATCCATAGGCCCATTCTATCTCGAACAAACTGCTTCTCAACATCATGACGCGACATTGTACTTGATAAAAGACTCACGAACATCTCCTCTATATCCAGGATTAGAATACGTCTCCAAAAGCAACAAGAAATGGATCAACTGAACTGGAAGCAGCCTGCGTCCGAGTCCTTATAGTGTTCTATGGTTGGCTTAGGGTACAGAAGAAGAAAAGATAGAGAAGTGAAAAGGAAGTAGAGGATACCTAGACTGGGATGTTGTTAGACAGGAGATCGTATGGTGCGGGCGAATTGGTCGCCGAATTTTCTTTTGTGGGGACGCGATGAACCGCAGCGGCTGGCGGCCCGAGCTCAAGCCACGTGAAGTTCTCGGGGAAGACTCCGGATTCGGAAGAGCCAGTACCCGTATCCGTACGGTATTTCGCGGGTTTACCCGCCGGCGTGACGGACCGCCCCATCAATCGTGTCCCGCTGTTGACTCTTTCCTCTTACCACCACACCTTCCACCATTCCCCTCCCCTCTTGATAGGGATGTTGGCGCATTGTTGACTCGGAACAGCAGAACAATTGGAGAGGGAGAGAAGGGAGCCTTGGGAACAAGAGACCCTCCAGGTACGCCCCCAGCGCCAGCCACTCCGCGCCATCTACTCACATCCATTCCCCCCTACATTAGCTTCTTACCAGCAATGCCACACGCTGATAGCGTCTCTGCCGCCCCACCCATATTACAGCACCTCCCCATCTACTTTATCCCACGCAATTGCACAGTGCTCTAGTGCATGCTGTCGCGTTGTCGTTGATGGCAGACGATGACCAACGTGCGCGAGTCTGCGTGCGCACTGTGCTGACGACCTCGGATGCCATCTCTCCACCCTCTACTGTGCCAGCAGCTCACACCGCCTCCGCCACCCTCCTTCAAGTCACGATGGACATGAAACAATGTGTGATGATGCCATCCGACGATGAGGACATTCGCGTGCCCCAGAAATACCGTCTAAACGTTCAAAAAATAGTACTTTTTGTATTGTTTTGTGTCGTGGAGACGCGAGATCTGGGGTAGTACCATACCCGCAAACCCTCGCCTACGGGTACAGGTTCGACGAGGGTCTGACATCCTCAACCCGTACCCGTACCCGTCATACCCTTGGACAAAACCCGCACGGGTTTCCATACCCGTGTGGATCACTATTACAGTATAACTCTGTACGTTGGGACACTGTCATTAAGTGCAATTCACACGGGTTGAAACGCTGCTCACACTCGCGCTGTAGATTCTCAATGGTATTGTAAGGGCTTCTATAAGAAACAAATTTCAACAAGCATAGATTTGTTGCATGTACAGTAGTATATGCAAGGTTAATATTTGAAAAATTCATGTTTCACACCAATATAATGAGTCTGTTTCAAGCAAGTCTCCGGTAAATGCTAGCATGGCTTGACACTCATGTGTGGCTTCAAGTTCAAAGGTTGTGTCATATAGACGACCCCAATCTGAGCAGTAAGTCAAGGGCGCCTGAGCAAAGAGTGCCCTAGGGAAGAAATATACTCAGAAGGCAATAGGATGATCCTCAAGCATTCCGGTTTAGTGTTATATGTTTGCAGGTGCTTAAATCGACATGATTATGAAGACACCTTTGAATAGATTGTCATGGAGCATATAGTCAGATATATTCATATTATTGAAAGATACAGAGAAGAAAAAAGTACTCGATTATCACAGATACTCAGAGTCCCTGAATATTGAGGACAATGGCTGCGTTTGATGTAGACATAAAGACGTTGCCAGAACCCTTCCTACCATGACCTGGCTTTTTCGGATCCTCCCATATCGTCTGCCCGGAATCGGAACCCTTATCAGAATGGACACTCGCGGCTCTGTATCTTCCTCGGCCACTGGGGTCTGGACCGGGAAAGAACTTGACAAGAGACTTGGAGAACGTCGATGTCAAGATATCGAAGTCACCTTCGTACGTTGGGTGTAAAGTCACATCCACACGGCCATTGGTAGACCCGGCGTAATATTTAAGGCCAGAATCTAAGGGGGCATCCAAGAAAGACACGGAGAGGCGCGAGTTGGTGGTGGTTGTATCGACCGAGAAGTTTCCTCCTTTTCCAGATGGGGTGGTGAGACTCAGTTTGCCGTCAAAATGACTTTTGAATCGAATTTTCCATGTCAGGAACGGAAAAATAGAAACTTGATCAAACACTCACGCGTTCATAGTGCTCGCGACCAAAGTAGGGCGTTCCCCTTCGTCACGGAGTCCAACTCTTGCGTAGATCGGTCCATTGATGGTATCAAGAATGAGAGAAGACGTCGTATTGAAAGATCCGCGAATTCCAGCATTTGTTGTGTAGACATGCCCTTTCACAGCAGAGAGCGCCTGGAGATTAAAGTGTCCGTGTCAGCTTGTCAATGGTTTGGTCAAGTAAAAGCAGTAGGCTCACCTCGACGGTGATAGGCGCATTCGTCCCCTTCAGAGAAACCGCCGTGAAGCTGACAGACGCAAGATCGCCAATGGTTTGCGGTGTATTCGGTACATCTGTTTCGAATCCAGAGATAGAAACGCCCTCAGGGAGGGTGATGGTCGTCTTAAAGCCCAAGATGGTTTCGTCGTGTCTATGAGGGGCACGACGCCACATTGGGGTCTAATTGAAGAGTCAGATAAATATAGCTTGCCAACTCATCCTTGTAGAATTTATGACTTACGAAGATACCAACACCCTTCTGATTCTGGAGACGCGACGTCAAGCATACCCTCGCCAAATCAAGCATACCCTCCCCGCGGTATTCGGCAACGACATCGATAGTGGCGGTCTCCTTGGGTTGTTCTGAGGAAGTGGTAACATTGACTGTCCCACTTGAGAAGCAGCCTCGGGAAAGCAAGTAGATGTTGTCAGCGGAGAGGTCGATGTCGAAAGTAGCAGTCGCAGAAGACAAGTAGCCAGCATCTTCGCGTCTAGACCAGCCAGCGCCTTTGATGCAGTTCTCCACCACAATGTCGGAAGGGATTTCATAACGGTCGCCTATGTCCTGCACCCAACAAAAGTACTTTATTCAGCAATTCTCTAACGATATAGATGAAAGTTACATACGAAATTCTTGCTCATGATGTCGTTTGAGTCGCTCAACAGCAGGCTGGGGGTTGGGATACGTATGGAAACTGTGGTACAAGCATTAACTAGATGCTTCTGTTCTTATATTGTTTGGGCTGTACGAAACCCACAGGACCCACACTCGATATCATTATTAGTCGTTGATCTAACTCATGAGCATACATGTTTTTCTGAGCATACACAATTGAACAACATGGAAGTTCAAGGTCATGAATGTTGGATGTGAACATCAATTCCTTTCTTTGGAGAACTCACTGAATTCTTGCCATTGTCGTTGGTAGATACAAGGATCCTCCGTTGTATTGCAGACTCGTTGAAAGAGCGTCGTTTTTCCAGAGTTTATACGACCGATTACAAGGATATGAAAGCGGGTAAATTTGTCTTGGCGCCAGTTGTAGTCGTAGATGATGATGGCCTGTGTTCCAGTATTGTTGTAACTATCGTAAGTGGCAAGTAATGTGAGGTTGAGTGGCGTGCGTAGCTCGAAAAAAGACAGCTTGGTATGTCCCAAAAACTTCGATATAAATGTGTTAGCCCTGCTCGTCGTCGTAGTGAGTAGTACAGTAGGTTGGAGTTAGAGCACGTACGAGTACTCGTGGGCGGGTAAAGGGGTGAAGGGTCATTCTTGTAATTTCTGTGGGCGTGCGAGACCAGGGCCTACCAGTTTCGAGACATCATTACTCAGTGAGTTGACAGAAGTTCCTGAAAGTGTAAACTTCGAATATCATAGAAGGTTTCAACTTTTTGAGTTCAGGATGGTTGATAAGAGTCATAGAAGAACTAAGTCTGCCAGAAAATTGAGTATTATTATGGCGCTGCGATCGATGCGTTGACTCACCAACTTTGCTCAGAGACCTCCACTTGGTCCATTCAACGCTTCGCTTTACGGAAATAACAAGAAACCTGTAACAGTCTCTTCTGACGTACTTGAAGAACAGATGTTAAATTTTATGTCCAAGTTTGGTGCGGACCATTTATTGCGTCGTTTAATCTATAGCGCCGAAATAAAAATTTCAAGTTCAAAGTGGTGGTCGTACAAGTGATAAGAATGGTAGATACACACATGAGGATGGGGGGATGAAGGAACGTTGGCGGCGTTAACGCGTGACCTGACGCGTTTTACGGAGAAAGCCGGAAGGTGGAGTGAGGGCCACCGTGACGTGAAGACGAGATGAGAGGTGTAGAGTGCGGTCGGAGGGCACGTCAAGATAAATCTTGTAAGCGTCAATGCGCCAGCGACCGAGGAGCTGTCATACCAAGTATCGCACGAGTCGTGAGTCACAATCATCGTTACCAAAGGCATAGGACGATCCATATGCGTCGGAGTAACTGTGCGCGGTGACTGTCGGTGTCGCTAAGTCGTTGGGCTTTGAAGCCTTGTCAAAAGCGATCCCAGGAGATCCATGATGTATGACTCTTTGTGAGTAATAGAGCTTTAAACGTTACCTAGTCAAGCTCTGTTTCCAAGATATATGATTTGAAAAGTCTGTACAATATTGAGCGCGCTGCGCTGCAGGGTTGGAAAAGTTGGAAGTTCTGAACGGAGCGATGCCAGAGCGAGTAAAAATACACAGGCATGTGGGCACGTACAGCTCTCTACGCAGCAGCCCCGTACAACGCGGCCGTGTCAAACCACAGCAAAGTCGATGATTGGCGTTCAATTTGCAGCTATTTTTGTTCCGTGTACGTTTTGATTTCATCAGCCAACCACCGACGCCGAAAGTGTGAAGTGAACATGGCGAAGTTGCAGTGTTAGAAACGCTGATGGGTATCTTCATACGCAAGCCACTCCGTAGAACATCCATATATACAGTAAGTAGTACAACCCATGGAACCTGCAAACCAAGAAGTTAACCTTTCCTCAGCTCCATGCACATAAAAGCATACCTTTAAACACACCCAGCCCGACATCACACACCGGTGGTCTTTTCGAGATACGTCCTGGTAATCTCGAAGGCTGCAAATGTGCTGGCAGCAGCGGGGATGCTAGGAGGGAGACCGGAATCAGAAAAGCGAAGGTGGGGTCAACAGTTCAAAACACACCTTCGGAGCACTATTATTCGCTTCATTATCAGCTATACCTCATTAAGAAAATAGAATTAGATCGTACACGACGGTGAAAGCCCGCGGAATAGTCCTGGACTAAGGGAATTCTCAGTTCTCTGCCGATTGAAGGACGGTGAGATGCATTCTTACATTCCAGCCTCTTGGACAATGGCTTTGAGCTCCCGGGCAATGTATCTCACAGGTGTGCCGGTGGGTGGAGTGGCACGGAGTTGGACACGAGATTTAACCACGTCTAGTCAAAGTGTTTCAGGGAAGGGTTGCGCTTGTAGTAATTGAGATACGAACCCAAGGGGTAACATGAGAGCCAGTAGGCAATCTGAATGAATTCGTCAGCGCAACGAAATGCAACGGAGAAACCCACATACACCTCCCGTTGACCCGCTAGCCAGCAAGGCCCATACTGGGATATCTGACCCGTACTTCGCGCTGAATTTCCGTTTCGAAAACTCGAAAGCTATTCACATGTCAGTTCATGCATCGCATCGGGAATGAAAGCGATTGACCTGCGTAGAATCTATAGCAATTCAGCATTTAAGTCCAAAGAGTCAAAGGAGATAACTTACCCAGCGTAGGCGGGGATTTCACGCGCGACAGTTACCTATCACAATAGCATTCATTGTATAGAGAGAGAGCAGAGATAGCCTGAACTCACCCAATAACCTCTCATAATACCTTTTCTAAATCCCCAATCTCTCCACATCTCCGCCATGACTGCAGAAAGCCGCTTGTCGGTTGCTGCACCATATTGCCCTTGCATACGTACCTTGAACATCTCAACTAGAGCAACGATCAACACTTCTCGTCTTGTCATCATTTCGCGTGTTTTGCTTACCTGGACTCGCAAGGATGGCGTTCGCCACGCCTGCCATAGCTCCTGCGACAGCTATTTCTTTGATGGAAAGTTGTGGGTACGGGGATATGATGCGTTTCGAGATGCCATATGACGCGAATAGGAGCGAGTTTACACCAGCGATTCCGATGAGAGGACTGGCCATTCCTATGGTTCTAATTATCAATCTGGTCATGAAATTGTGCATTCAGGTGTGAAGCGACCTTTGTAAAGCGCGAAAAATCCCTCCTTCCGCAGCGTTTGCTTCAGAATATCCATGGGCCCATTCTATCTCGAACGAACTGCTTCTCAACATCGCGGCGTTATAATGTCCATAATCCATGACTCACGAATATCTCCTCTACCTTCAGCATTAGAACACGTCTTCAAAAGCAACATGAAATGGATTAACTGAACTAGAAGCAACCTGCGCACGAGTTTTTATCGTGTCCAAAGGCTGACCGACGATGACTTGCGCTGCGCCCCCAACGCTGCCCGCGATAAGCTCGTTGATGGTGGCTTGTGTATTTTTCTTCATGTTCGCGGTTTAAGTTAGGATAAATCCAAGAAAAGTTTGCTTGTGGAGAAGAGAGAACAACCGAGGAGCCGCCATGAAGGCAGAACCGAAACTGTGGAAATCGCGTCAATCTGTTGCAATGTTTCACACGCGACACAGCTCAAGATAAGATTAGATGTTTGAAAGCTATCATCTAAATATCTAAATTCAATATTCAATATTTCAATACCGATTAAACGATACCAACGAAAGCATTGTTCCGACATGCACACGCATACTTCGTCCACGGGGACTTTTTCTTCTACGGCCTTCGCATTGCAAAGTATTTCCCTAATATGAACTACAACCTCCATCAAAATCGTCCTCGAGACCGTGTAGGCATCAGAACTGTAATTGAACACAAAAACGAAAACATCCTAGTTCGAGCCTTTCACCGAAATCCGTATAGATCCTTTACTCCCACCCGTGGTTGGAAGCGAGCCTGGAAGCTGCTTCCACCATTCATTCTTTGTACTCGCCGCACCAACAGAATCTCGTCCCTTTACCCCGCCAGAAGATTGCGCCTTATGTGGTCCCGTCCGAGTAATCGTCGATAGTCCAGAGCTGACGCCTTTCCTGCCACCACCTGGGAACTCTGATGTTGTTGTCTTGGTCTTCGATTTAGTTTTGACTTTGGTTTTAATAGGCGGTCTAGGCACTGGCTTGATCGTTGTCGGCGCTTCATCCTCTGAATCGTCAGAATCGGACCCAGAATCAAACTCAGCGTCATCCATCGTTTTTCTTTTCTTCGAGGTTTGCGCAGGAGCCGCAGAATTGAGGGAAGGCGTAGGGTGCGGCCGACTGCCCTTCTCCCATTCTCTCTTGTGTAACCTGTAGACGGCCATCGTTGCTCGAGCATCCGTGATCTAAGGAGCGAGTCAGTCCACATATAAGCCATGCATAGAACAACGTACACTAGAATGCTCCCCTGTCTGGATAGTAAGCCCGAGTTCTTGCTTGACAAGGTTCCGCAGAGCTGGGCGCTTCGATTTAACCACGCCAAACTTGTACGCGTAAATTTGCGTATCGCGTGTTTGAGGTCGTGGATGGGAGAGTAGCAAGGCCTTGAGATCGTTGTGCACCGCATGTCCGACCAGGATTCTATCTTGCAATAGGTCCGCTACACGTTTTTGGATATCTTCGAACTTGTGGGCTTTGAGATGAAAATTTATTACACGCGCTGGCAAATAGTCGATAATGAACTCACCGTTGATCATATCCGACTCTCTGATACCACTCCACTGCGTTCGATAGTCCACCACGCGCTCTTTCTGCCGCACAAACTCGTCCAAGATGACGGCGCCATAAAAATTCACCAGACTGATGCGTGCCAGAGAAGATTCGGCACCATCGATGCCTACACCCACCATCTCGCAATCCAGGGAGAGATACTTTCCCGAACTAATAATGAATTGTAAGAATCGCACAAGATTCTCGAGTGTGGAGGACGCACGCATGCCGAAGAAGCCACTCACAGTTCTTGGTGGGCTGTGTATTCGACATGCCCCAGGACCATCTGCTGCAGCGCGGCGATAGATTCGCCATTCTTGTGACTCGTGGCTAGGGGCTCTACGACGGCAGATGGCGTAGAAGGCCCTGCGGTCGGGTGCTTCGCAGGTTTTGAGGTAATTGAGAGTTTTGAGGACCGATTAATCATCGTGTCGTCTTCATCGATTTTGCGCAGTTTATGGCTTCTATCTTCGTTTCTATGGCGTTTTTTGGACGAAGTTTTTTTCGTTGGCTCGAGTCTCTAAATGTAGTGTTATAAACTGGAAATCTGTGGTGGAATTTTGTGTAAAAACCTTCTGTAACGCGAGCCAATTACTCGAAGGGACGCTTTTCCCTTTGGAACTAGACATCTTCGCTCCGCTCAAGGATTTGTTCAGGATGGTAATCTTGCTTTGGTATAAAGTCGCGTGCAACCAGAGGGTACTGGTGCCAAAAAGGTATAAGACCGAACTTCGAAGGTAGCGGGAGGAAGAGAAAACAGGTGCGTTATGTAAGCCGTGTCCAAAGTTTCTTCTCGACCTCCATTTGCACCGGCCATGCTCGACTTGCACATGGACTACATGACACCTGGGCGCCTAATTATAACATTCTGAACCACATGAACCCAGATACTGCCTTATTATGGCCTCGAAAAATCAACTTGGGACCACGGGGTCGACACCTGGCATCCTGACCGTTTAAGCGCTCACCTGCCTGTTCGTTTCGAACATAAAAGGCTCACTGAGGACGTAGTTTCCCTCAGCTCGAAGTTTCTTGGAGATAAGATGCCTAAATATCTATCCCGTCCTCCATATACCGGTTCTAGCCGAAAGCTGGTCCTGGCGTTCGACGTCGGGACGACCTACAGTGGGGTTTCGTACAGGTTAGTAATGGATCTCTTTTGTGCTCGAGTATTAGTTCTTATCTGAATTTCTAGTATATTAAATCCAGGGGAAGTTCCAGAGATCAGAGGAGTTACCAGGTTCGAGAGTCGCGTTCGCTCAGGTCGTCTGATTGACATTGTCACTTGCATAGGTTTCCCGCTCAAGAAAAGACTGGCGGCGCATCCAAGATACCCACTGTCATCTACTACGACTCCTCTGGTGTAGTACAAGCGGCTGGGGCTGAGGCAACGCGGGATGGTATTCAGGAAGAAGTTGACGACAAGCAATGGATCAAAGCTGAATGGTTTGTCGAACTTGTGCTTGTTCTTCATTGAAGTTTATTTTTTATAATCCCTTTTCCAGGTTCAAATTGCATTTACGACCCTCTGACTCTATCGACCCCGGAGAAGAAGCACTATTCGGTCAAATCCCTCCCCTTCCTCTGAACAAAACAGTCGCGGAAGTCTTTGCCGACTTTTATCGCTACCTGTTCAACTGCACCGCCAATTACATACGGTCAAGCCACGCTAATGGTCCATTACTCTGGTCATCTATCAGGCACGATATCGATTTTGTGCTGTCGCACCCTAATGGCTGGGGCGGAAGGGAGCAAGCGGTTCTTCGTCAAGCGGCTGTTTTAGCTGGGCTTGTTCCCGATGCAAAGCAGAAAAGTCAGGATCGCATCTCGTTCGTCACAGAGGGCGAAGCTAGCCTTCATTTTGTGATACGAAGCGGGATTTTGACTTCCAACCTGGCTGTGAGTGTTTTATTCCTCTCTTTTTGTTCACGGCGTGGACGTTGATTTCAATAAACGATACAGAACGGTGAAGGGATCCTAATCGTCGATGCAGGTGGAGGGACAGTCGACATCAGCTCCTATAAGCAGGAGAAGCAGGAGAAGCAGATGAGCTTTGAGGAAATTGCTGCGCCCCATTGTGTGTATTTCTGCTTTCCAAATCACGTACTCCTTGCTCAATGAAAATTTAGGCTTGTTTTCTGGTTCCTTACTTGTTAACTTCCACGCGAAGCAGTTTATTCGTGGTTCGTCATCTCGCATTTTCATAGCATCTTTCATTCTGATTTCTCCATCAATTGTAGGACTCTTGGAGGATTCCAAATATATTGATGATGTAGACTATATCGTAAGATGCTTTGACGCGAGGTGCAAGGCCGCTTTCAAAGACGAAGAATGCCCTCAGTATATCAAATTCGGAAACCCTCGCGATAACGATCCCGACCGCAGCATACGCTCCGGCCAGCTCAAACTCGATGGGTAGAGCTTCCGTCTCTTTGACTCATAAGGTCCTCGAGCTAATGAAATTTGATTGATAGTCATGATATCAAGGAATTTTTTGTTCCGTCAGCTACCGCCATCAAACAATCCGTCTTGGAGCAAAGAACGAGCGGTTCCAAGAATATCAAGGTGTGCAGTCTGAATTCTTCCCTCGTACTAATGACTGAATGTCATTAACTTGTAGCATGTCGTCTTAGTCGGAGGCTTCTCTGCCAATGATTGGCTATTCAACGACCTCGAGACTTTCTTACTGCGGTTGGACCCAACTTTGGTTCTCATTCGACCTGAGGAACACATGTGGGTCAATAAATTATACAATAAAAATGCAGATTTCTAACCACTCCACCGAACAGCAACAAAGCCGTTTCAGACGGAGCGATTTCATTCTATCTCGACCATTTCGTGCGAGCGCGCATTGCGAAATTCACCTACGGCACAGTCTGCAGCATTCCGTATGACCCCAACGACGCCGCCCACATCAAACGGGCCGCCACTAAATTCGTATCTCCCTCTGGCGAAACGCGCGTGCCGGGTGTATTCTGCGATATTCTTGCCAAGGTAGGTAGTGATCCGACACTATTCATACGGGTATGTATATTCGTATTGATGCTTATGAATTAGGGCACGAAGGTGATGGAGATGACGGAATTTCGAGGACAGTTCAATCAGGTAGCGCGTTCCTCGTCGGGGTTCCAGAGGATGGCGTCACCGGTATGGTTTTACCGAGGTACCCATACGGAGCAGCGATGGAAGGATTTAGATCCCAGTAAGTATTCTTATGCGTATCTCGGCATGCGTTCAGAGCTGACAGATGCGGTGCATCAGAGAACTACGATAGATTGTGCACGATTTATGCCGACCTGTCTCATCTCACTTTGAGTCCTCGGAGAGGACGTGGTGGAAAGAGCTATTATCGCGTTGACTACGATATTATCCTATTATTTGGAATGACGGAGCTCAAGGCACAGATAGCATGGAGGGAGCATGTATGTCCTTCATACCCTTTGATCTGTTTATTTCACTTAGAATCAAATTGGCAGGGCGTCGAGAAAAGGTGACGTCGTTTAGGCTTTCGGATTTTTTTGATCCTCTTAATTGAATGCATTACAGGAGTCCCGCCGTTGTCGTGTTTGATCTATGACTTGCTCGGCTTAGTAATGTCAGTGCTAGGAGACTTATACATATGTAAACTTTGCACTACCTTATTGGGACATGAGGTCTTCGATGGAAGGAATTACAATTTGTCTTCAAACCTACAATATGATAAAGTATTTCTTTAGTCATTTCTTTGGATTAGACAGCGACGTCTGACTTGCCAGTTTATATCCGTCATATTGGCTAGAACTGGGTTACAAGAGAATATATTGAACAAACTTTCAATGTAGAAGATTATCGAGTGATCATATGGATTTACTGACGTTTATGGACCGGGCCACTGAAGTGATGGAGATGACGCAGTTTCGAGGACAGTCCAATCAGGCTAGCACGCTCCTCGTCTGTGTTCCGAAAGATGTGTCTCCGGTATGGTATTACCGCGGTATACGCATACCAAACCGTGACATTGACAGATATGGAAGTATTTAAATCCTACTGGGTACTCGTATATATATACATGTCAAGCGCTCCATTTTGTGTCCTAGCATCGATGGGTACTACAGCGAGCAAGTCAGGACTCGCGGATGAAATACGACCACGATGGGACCGCTGTAATTCATTCCATTTAAAAATCTAAAATATCCCGGAAGCCTAAACGACTCTAGCCTTTCTCTACGCCCTGTTACATTTAGAAGATTTAAGTTCCTGTATCCAATCAAAGAGGGAAAGAATAGCATATATACTCCTTCCAGGCTGTCTGTTCCTTGAGAACCATTACTCGAGATAAGAGAGAAATCAATAAAAGTGAGAATAGCTCTCTCCACCACGTCCTTTCCGAGGACTCAGAGTGAGATGCGAAAGGCCAGGATAAATAATTGAGCGTAGTTCTCTGATGCATACTGTAGGCGCCGTCAGCTCCGAGAACCATAGCCTCAGTGTACTGCAATCCCTTCAACCTAGGGAATGGAGTAACTCCTAACTGGGAAAGATAGCAATGCGTCTCAGTGAGATCTTATTGTGAATGATATGCAAGATGTATTTTGGTCTAGTGCTTAACGAGATGGCGTTTCTGCGGTTCTATTTTTGGACCACGTAAAAATAGCCTAAGCACTGTGACTTGCGCGCTTCTCCGGCGCTTCTTGTTACTGTCTTCTCTTACAAGCCTCTTTCTCAAAAGTATTTTAAGCTTACGAAGACTAGCTTTTTATTATACACGTTTTGGTTGATATCGATCGACTTAACTTTTTTCTTACCAAGCTTTCAAAAGAAATTCGTAAGATATATCCGAATCTGAATCATTCAACACAAATCGAGCATTGCTTCAGATGGCAGAATGGGGATGTCTCTCAAGTCGCTACAGGACACTAGGCTGCGAATCAAGGAAATGATACGAGATTTCTCAATTCAGCACTAGCGATGCGCGCCATTTTTGAATTGAGTTGGTGATAAAGGTCTGACATGGATATGATTTGACAGATTGTCAAGATACATCCTCCACCATTGACGAGTTCTAAAGTCCGTGGTTAATGGTTATTTTGTACTACGTTCGCGAATATCGGAAACGAGTTCTTTACATTGTTTCAACATTGAGACTTGAGTGCCTTGCACCCACATGAGATGGTTGAGTTTTTCTCTATTAAGAGTCTTTGAACTGGATCAAAAAATCCGACGAACTTTGAAACGTCGATGATATGACATTAAGGAATAAATTTCACGCAGAATTGCAGGTGTCGGTGCTCATTATCCTAATATTGAGCGCAGCAGCGTATCGAGTCAAGTCGAAGAATTCAGGCATATTTAGACTGAATCATAAACAGATGCATTGGATAAGTAGAGGGCAATGCGCCACAAGAACGCGATGCGATGGCTGTTGCCGAAACGCGACGATGAGCGCCGCCGACGCGAAGATGACACACCGCTAAAATGTAACCAAGTTTTGATCCGGTGATGGATTGGCGGGTACATTTCCATATTGGGTAAAAATTACCCCGAAAGGGGTCTCTTAATTAGTCGCTGTGGGGGGACGGTGCTATGCGCTTGAATACCGGAACGACTAACGGCGCTGACTGTAAATGATTTGTATCGATAGAGTCATTTTGAGCCTTGTATGACTGGGAATATATTGTATCTTTCAAATCACACACATATCCTACAGCACCGTAAAAGACCGAATACAGTTCTACCATCCGACTTGTCGTTTATACATTTGTTGAAACGCGAGATATGGTACTCAAATTAGCGCCTACGTTAATACTTCCGGAGCTCAACTTGCCTGCGGCTCAGCGATTCTAAAAAGCATTGCTTCTACTGTAGGCGCCGGCCGACGAATGTACAATACCTCCATGTTCTTGTGGGTCAAGTCCTGACATTCGTTTTGCTCCATAATGCCGAAAATTGGAATGAAATCGTAGCTTTTGCTCAGTGGAGCGACTGTTTCGACGGGACCGAGGTAATCCGTGGATTTCATTGCAAGGCTATACCTCAGCGATCTTTCCAAATCGAGTAACATGCATAGAGGGATACAGTCACTGAGAGGTATAAAAGGCGCTCTGTTGCGAGCAAAGTTATCATCAACTTCTCTCTCCTCCTTCAAAGCATCGAGCCTTCGTTACATCTATCCATACCTAATCAAACACCACAGGTATTTCAAGTCGCCTTATATATTGGATTCAGTCTCTGACAACCCACAATAGTACTTCTCAACTTAATACATCATGCGCCTTAATCTGAAGGGAGTCTCCTTCTTCACATTCCTCTTGACAGCCTGGTAAGTACATTACTTCACCATCGTAACGTGCAAGTCTCTAATCCAACTCAATGAATATTCAGGTCGAGCACCCTTGTCAGCGGAAGCTACGTTCAAGGCCGCGATTTGGCGACCTCTAACTCGACCACCACATCCAACTCGACCAATACCGAATACGACTACATCGTCGTAGGCTCAGGACCCGGCGGAGGCCCACTTGCCGCCCGCCTCGCTCAGGCCGGCTACTCCGTCCTCCTTATCGACGCAGGAGGGGATCACGGCGAAGACGTTCCAGTGAAAGTCCCAGCCTTCTTCGCTGCCGCATCCGAATACGCGCCCACCAGCTGGCAGTACTTCGTCAATCACTACTCCGACTTAAAGACTGCTGAACAGGACTCCAAGTTCACCTTCAGGAAGCCCGATGGGGGCCTCTGGGTCGGCCCCAATCCTCCCGCCGGGAGTAAGCCGTTGGGTGTCTTCTATCCCAGAGCGGGAACGCTTGGCGGGTGCGCTGAACACAACGCGCTGATCCTGATCTACCCCCACGAAAGCGATTGGAACAACATTGCGTCGCTTACTGGCGACAAGTCCTGGTCTGCGGACAACATGAGGAAATACTTCGTCAAGTTGGAGAATAACCAGTACCTCACATTGCCGGGAGAGTCCAAGAAGGGCCACGGATTCAACGGATGGCTTGACAGCACGACCGCCGACCCTCGCACCTTCTACCGTGATTCGACCATTGTCGGATTGCTGAAAGGCGGCGCGAAAGCGCTCGGGAAGTTGACCAATCTTTTCGACGAAGATTTGACCATCCCCGGCAACCTGGCGAAAGTCGTCCAACCTGATATGAACATCGACGCGCCGAACCGTGATTTGGACAGTGATTTCTCGCAGATTCCTCTGTCGGTTACCAACTCTACGAGAGCGCGGTCAAGCCAACGCCAACTCATTCTGAACACAGCTAACACTCACAAGCTCAAGGTCCAGCTTAACACCCTCGTCACTCGCGTTCTTTTCGATAACTCCACCGTTCCCCGCGCCATCGGTGTCGAATACCAGACAGGACAACACCTCTACCGCGCTGATCCCAACTCTGCCTCTGGAGTCGTGACTGGTTCAGGATCGTTCTTCGCCAAGCGCGAGGTCATCATCTCCAGCGGTACTTTCAACACTCCACAGATCCTCAAGCTCTCCGGTATCGGACCCAGCGCAGAGCTCAAGGCCCACAAAATACCCGTCGTCCACGACTCGCCCGCTGTCGGAACCAACATGCAGGACCGATACGAAGTTAGCGTTGTCAGCACCGTTCCCAAGAACTTCACCGTGTTCGAAGGCTGCACATTCCTCAACACCACCGACGACGCCTGCTTTGCCCAATGGAACACTAACACCACCGACCGCGGCTTTTACGGAAGCGATCTCGTTCCCTACGGTTACACTCAGAAGAGCAGCGTGGCCGACCCGTCCCTGAAGGCAGTTGACCTCATCACCGCCAGCCTCCCTGGAGTCTTCAGAGGCTACTTCCCGGGTTGGGCCAACGCCACATTCACCGATACTCGCCACTGGTCCTGGATCATCCTCAAAGCGCACTCCAGGAACAACGCCGGCACCGTCACCCTGAACTCGAACGACCCGCGCGACGTCCCGTTGGTCAACTTCAACAGCTTCACCAACGGCGGCGACCAAGATCTGCAAGCAGCCTATGAGGCCATCCTGCAAGCGCGCAAGGCGCTCGCGGATGCGGAGCCTTTCGTCGGGAAGATCGAGGAAGAGATCCCTGGGCCGAATGTGACGACTGAGGCGCAGATCAAGCAGTTCATCCGCAACGAAGCTTGGGGACACCACGCAAGCTGCTCTGTGCCCATTGGTCCGGCCAGCGACACCAAGAAGTCGGTCTTGGATTCGAACTTCAAGGTAAAGGGTGTGAATGGGCTCCGCGTTGTCGATGCGAGCGTGTTCCCCAAGATCCCGAGTTTGTACATCGTCTCAGCGATCTACATGATTTCGGAGAAGGCCGCGGATGTTATCATCCAGGATGCCCGAGCATAATCACTCTTTTGAAGAGCAGTATTTATTTCTATGTTTCTTTGATACTCTATTTCGTTATTCGCAGTATAATCAGCAACTTCTTCGGCTAAGTAATATAGTAGTAAATACCTTACTTTCGTTCCATAACTAGCCTTTCGACTTGTCCCTCCTTACCTATTCTTATTGTTCCTATTGTAATATTGATCAGCGTTAATATAATTGTAATATTTTGTGAACCTCACCAGAAGAATTTCAGCGTTTTATCTCCCTATCATAATCGTAAACGTGTCGTTCCTTCGCTACCACGTTATCAACCACTTTGAACTTCCACGGGGTCGTAGTAGCAAACTTGTATTGAGGCGAATCGAACACTGCGCGATTTCCCCAGAAATGCATAGCCAAGTAACTCGGTCCTTCGTCATTGGACTCGATGAGTTGATATCGCATAGACCGTATCCAGCTAGGAGCCTCGCTCAGTAATGCTATGTGCTCTTCATCGTACCATCGGTTGAAATCTTCTTTTCTTTCAGCGGTCGGTGTCATTGCGTTGCAGACGAGGATGTGAGGGCCACAGGCGTATGCTTCCAAGCCAGTCGGGTGTTTCCCAGTCTTCAGCGGTTCATACACGCGCCATCGAGCAAGCATCTTCCCAAAGTCTTCTCCTTTGAGCTTGTAAATCAATGGAAGAACAGAGTTTTCGGCGAGGTTGACCGTGCAGAGCAAAAGATCCTGTTCTGCAGATGTATAGAATAACGCGAGTGCCAGTTCGTCAGGACTGGTGATAAGACGAGACAGAATATTGACGATATCGCCTGTCGTCTAGAGTTAGATCGATGGGGCCTCTTCTGAAAGGGTACGACGTACACGTCTTGCCTTCACCATGAATCCGATCTGGATGTGCAACCTGTATCCCGTCATGCGGCTCAATGGCAGGAAGAGTGAACATAATGAGGAATATCATTGGACCTCGGACAGTAACACAAGGAATAAGGAGATTGAGGACGTTCTGTGAGAATCTCGACACATATCTGAGAAGATAAAGCAAATTGAGTGAGAGAAATTAGCGAGGCAAGTCTCCAACTCCGACGTAACGGATTTTCATTTACATTTCGGCTTCCCGGCTCACATTTCACTAACATTCTCAAAATCCATTCATTACAATCATACCCAGAATTTACATGTACATTTACTTTCCAATCGACGGTCAACACTCAGCATGCGACGAATCCATTCTTTGTCTTAGCACCATCATGTGTGATGCATCCACAGAAATGGCTGTTGAATTGCGTCAGTAACCGAGTTGTAAGACAGAAAAGCTGGGACATACTTTCCGCTGTAAACAGCACGGTCCAAGTGGTGGTTGTTGAGGATGTACCGATACATCGGTTTGGGGCAGTGAGCGAAGGGGATTTTCTCGAAGTTCGAGAAGTAAGCCGGATTGCTAGTCATTCATTGGTCAGTTCAATGCCGCACCGATTAAGGCAAGGGCTCACCTCGACTGATTCCAAACGTCGTTATAGTGGCGCCCATCTTTGTAAAGTTACGAAAGATTTAATTCGACTGTCGCTTGGTCAAGAAGTATCACGACAACTCACTGCAGGTGCACGAATCACCCGTTCGGCGCGTGAATTCGACCATATCCAAAGGTGCCGCCGATACGAGGAGCAGCGGGACTGCGAGGAGGAAAGAAACGACGGAGAAGGTCTTCATAGTGGGTATGGAGGGCGTAAAGATATAGGTTTAGTAGAGAGTTATGAGAGGACGTAGACGACAAAAATCGTGAGCGAGTTTGTGATATCAAGTGAGTTCCAGGGCACCAGGCAAGGAATTTAGGACGAGAAACGCAGGTTTTTATACTTCTCCTGAGGAAAGGCGGTCCGGGCCATGACCGACATCAGCGGCAGGTTCTTTGGCTCTCGGAGAAAAGACATCACTCGCGTCTTTTTGTACATAATATTTTATGAACGGCCTCCCTAGGCGATAACAGGGACGTTGATTTTCAATGACACGACAACGTAAGTTGTATTCATACATACACATTAGTATGACCGACTCTAAATAGACACAGATACAACTGCTTGTCCATGCTTGAAGCTCACAAAGCTCGCTATAGAACGCTCTCTATTAGGCTGAAATTTAGGAGAGGGCGAACTGGCGATGTTCAGTACAGACGTCTGGAAAATATCGTGTTCAGGAATGGGGTCGCTAAGCGCCTAGCTCAAACTTATGGACGCTTTATTCTTGGCATCACACGGTCGCCTTGAGCACGCCGAGAGAGCGACCCTGACCTAGTACCATACAACTCTATTCGTTCAGCGTTCAGCGCACATTCTACCACAACCGTATATCTATAGGCCTGCAATGATTCACAGTTTTTAATTGTAATGCCTACAATGTGCCGAATAACGGGATATCGAATGGTAGGTGAATATGCGTCTCGTACGCCTAACACACGCGTACATAGGTCAACGGAGGCGAAGTGGTGCCGCTCGCATAATTCTAAGAATAGGCTAGTAGCGCCCGATGATCACCGTATCGCCCAGTAGTGATTACTGAGGTTGGAAAACCTCATGCCAATGTACTATTGGCTCATCGCAGTGAGGAACGACATCTACATACTAACGTTACCCCTGGCCCACCCCACCAGTTGGCCCACCTGCGAATATCTCAGTACTGGCTGGTTCGATTGACCCGAAATTTGACAGACAGGTCCTTTAAGTATTCCTGAATATGAATCTACAGTTTTTTTTCCGACAAAAACACAAGGGAAGCAAGCGGTTCAAAAGGTGGTGAGTGTCACACTCGCCGAGGACACCGTGTCGAGCAATCAATCCTTTAGCTTGCCTTTAGCACTATTATGTAAGAACCATCAGCTGGTTCGAAAACTGGTGTGTAACTGGTGGGGTGGGGTAATGTTAGTAGCACAAGATGTCGGAACACGGCATCCCTGTATACCGCTAAAAGCTGGATACTTGACATTTCGAGTGGTTCAGACAAGACGAACTCATGGACGCAATTAGAGAGGATCAACATGTCTCATTACTCAGCTCATTACATTTAATTTTATAATCTACTACCATCTCATATTCCCAACGCTTAGTGGCAAGCGACGAATCCATTCCTAGTAGTGGCACCCTCGTGGGTGATGCATCCGCAGAAGTGGCTGGAGAAGATGATACCAGACGACCGTTTGATCAACGAAACGAGATCAACATACTTTCCGCTATAAACAGCACAGTCAAGGTGGTGACTCGTTAGTACCCATCGGTACATGGGCTTGGGGCAGTTGGCCAAAGGAATTTTCTCGGAGTTGGAGAAATAAGAAGGATTGCTGTGGACAAGCCATTAGCAAGGTCGTTCACCAGGTACTATGCTGCCGAACTTACTTCGACATGCTCCACACATCAGGGCAGTGACATCCATCTAAGAAGCGCGTAACGAGTCAGGTTCCAATGCCAACCAGGTGGTTCGATGATACTCACTGCAGGTGCACGAGTTGCCATTCCTGTGTTCCAGTTTAACTTGATCAAGAGGAGCCGCCGAAACAAGATCAGCGGGGCTGAGAGAAGAAAAGAGATAGCAGCAGCAGAGATCTTCATGATGGATATAAAAAGATGCGGCAGATGTAATTTTTAGTTGATGTGACAAGAGGATGATGAAGATCGTGAGTGAGTGAGTTCGTGCTAGTTGACTCGAGTATGTTCCAGGGCACCGGGCAAGGAATTCGAGAGGAGGGGTGGCTCTCTTTTATACATCCCAGCGAGCGGACGGTCCGGGTGCCGCACGACCGCAACCGGGCGGACTGGCTTCGTTGGGCTGCACGGCAGGATAATGAGTCTTTAGCGGTTCATATACGCGCCATCGAGCAGGTATCCTCCCAAGGTCCTCTTCCTTGAGCTTGCAAATCAAAGGAGGAACCGAGTTCTCAGCGAGATTGATCATTGATTCATGCAGAGCAAAAGACCTTGTTCAGCAGATGTATAGAATGATGCGAGTGTCAGTTCGTCAGGACTGGTGATAAGATGAGACAAAATATCGACGATATCGCCTGTCGGCTGGAGTTAGATAAATGCGGTCCTTCTGAAAGGGTACGACTATGCTGGGCCAAGTGCCGAAAAATGAAAATTGTATATATATGTGACAAAGTGTATATACATATATGATTTTTTTGATATACATGTAACACTTTAGTAGCATCATTAACGTGGTATAGGGATAGTATGTGTGAGTTCTGCGCGCGCAAACAGAAAAAGTCTGTTCGCGCGCGCAAAAGTTCTGCTCGCGCGCGCGAGCAACTTTAAGCCGGCCCGGAAAGCCGGTCTCGCCTTTGCCCTCGTAGGACGGGAGGCACGTACACATAAGGCATGATATAGGTACCGTTAGGAATCTACGAGCAAGGACATTTCAACCGTATAGGTTTTCTACTATTTTGACCTCATATA
>MU155280.1:0-13133 GCA_015484465.1 Pholiota conissans
TAGTGCTGATGGCACAGCCACTTGTCGTGCCGGCGCGGTCCGCGAGCAAAAAAATGGGCGGTTTGGTGGCTAGGGTGATGCGCTGCGCATCAGCGCCTACGCTGTTCATTTTTTCGACGATGCGAAATAAGTTAGGCATGTAGTTCTTTAGGTGAGCCGTCTCGTCTTTCTATACACATACATCATGATCCATCTGATGAGCCAGTTTTATTGCTCTCAGGATCGACCTTCGAAATGTCATGAGTCTGACGTCCCTCGTTTCCCATGGTTCGTAACAAAAGAGCAACTCTATCCCGTTTTATACGCGCTTTAACTGACAAAGCCTCACTCAGGTCGGCGCGGTATTTGTACCACTTCAGCCCCTCGATGCCAGATATTCTCTTGGTTCTTCTATTCGCTCTAAAATTGCCCGGCGTGCGTACATTTCAAGTTTAATTCCCACCCAATTCCAGGAAAGCTGTGTTCCTCTATGGGGCGGACGATGGAACTTGTATCGTGCTATGCCGAGACCGCCGATGGGATCGCATATCGTAAGGTAGCTGTCATCCATAATCGACCAACGTCACGTGCCAAGCGTGACAAACTCCAAAAACGGCAGGTACACGATAATTAGGACAGAAAAGCGTGTTTTTTGGACGATTGACGCAATATTCTACAAATCTGGCTCCCACAAATAGTATATTTGAGTTAATTCCACGTAGATACCAAATTTCGTGAAGAAATATGCAATATTCCTGGACTTATCAGCCTTATTGGGTCATAGACGGTCAGGCAATTCTCTCCGACGCGTTGCTACCAACTTGATAGCCCTTCAACAATCCCAAAGCATCTCACAGTCCTAGGAATGTGCCCCAGAAAGCGTAGAAAGGGAAGGGATACGTAAAATAGCAAATCAAAATGAAGGACGGACAACTTCTGAATGGTGACTCACAGTCATTTTACTTCCCAGATGATCATGAACCGGCGGGCATCTTCAAGGGCATAGCGATTATCTTGCAGGAATGTGGATTCGGCAATATGTCGAATGTACCAGCTAAATGCAAAGGTTTCAAGTGCAAGCCAGGGGCAACGGATTGCTGTTGTCGACGCATCCTATACAACCAACCTGATTTTGCAAGCGTAACCTCGGTCCTCGAAGCAGTTTGCATCGCGCGCGGCGTTGAGGTTCGATTCCTGCT
Organism: Pholiota conissans; assembly: GCA_015484465.1. NCBI lineage: Eukaryota > Fungi > Basidiomycota > Agaricomycetes > Agaricales > Strophariaceae > Pholiota > Pholiota conissans. Next base: position 1,179 of record MU155280.1, read on the forward strand.
AAATTTCCATTGCGAGCTTAACTTTATTGAGAAATGTTGGGGGCGCGCAAAGTTTGTATATCGAACATACCCGGACTCATCTAGCGAAGACAGACTCGAAGAAAACACTATCAGCGCACTGGAATCCATCCCTCTGTCGATGATCGGATGCGAAAGTTCTTCACCCGCTCCTTACGGTTCATGGACGCTTATCATCGAGGGTTGAATGGAAGGCAAGCAGCGTGGGCGACGAGGAAGTATCGGGGGCATAGGGTCTTGCCCAACAGCATCATGGAAGACCTTGAGGAAGAGGGAATTCTGTGAGCGTCGGCATTGTCGCGAGGTTTTACACGGACATCAATTGTAAAACGTCCATAACTTCTCGCACACTTCACCGATTTCTACCGCTTTTTGACATGTTGTTCACAAGATTATAAAGAATTAATCATGGGAGCTCGATTTTGCAGAAAGGCGTTCAATTCCTTGAAAATAATCCTCCAGTGTTTCTCCGTCAGTTTCTTTCCTCATTTGGCCGGATATGTCACAAAATGTCACGACCACATGACGTTGGTCGATTATGGATGACAGCTACCTTATGCGTCCTGTTCGGCACTGGGCATTTGATAATCGACCTTTTTCATTCTTCCGCCCCTTTCGAGTTGAACGTCATTTCTTCTTCCGTGTGGAATGGCAATTTATTTTTTCTCGTTATTTTTCTATGTGCAGGTGATCACGGAGAGCGTTGCGAAAGCTTTTTTTAAAGCGCACGCACAGAGTCAATTTACGATCATATGTCCCTTCAGTCCTCCCAGATTTACTTCCTTAAGTATCCGTCATGAATCATGTTATGATGCGCATGTTGTGATTGAGTTGATGTTAATCTTCCCTCAGACAAATGCAAATGAGATCCTTTGTGCCTTCATTTCTAACGGACCAGTATCGTTTTGCAAACTTATTCAAGCTGGTTCAATCCTCATTCTTTCAAGTTGAGGTGCTATTCAAGTCATACATTCTGGAAGATCTCATCCTGTGTTAATGTTAATCTGATATAAAGTCCGTGCAGGTGTATTCCCATCCGTATCCCTTCGGCGGTGTCTGCATCAAATGTATGTGTTTAACCTTCTGCAACTGCGCTCCTCTTCCTTTTACACGTAAAATTCAGAACACGAGCAAGGGTGAAAGAGATTGGGACTGGATAAGAATGCAAAGAAAGGAGAGGACCAGGAGTTACGTAGCAGAGCGAGAGCGATAGGTGGAGAGGAAACACACCTCAGCGGTACTTGCTACCACGTCGCTGGTCAGATAAAAGCCTATATTATCAAGTACAGTACACCATAAGTGATTGTGGGATGGAGATATAGGGCGCACAGGATCCGCACAGTCCACACCTGGGGTTTGTTTTGGCCCAAGCACGAAATATTTGCTCTCATGGTAAGGGACACCTTGAAGCAGTCCTATGAGCTTGGTTGGATGTACACTGTTATATGAGGAGTCGGGCATCGTATAATGATAAGGACATGGAGGAAGGGATTCGAAGGGAAAGTGAGACAGACAATATAAGTGTAGACATGTAAAATTGAGGTCTTAAGATCGAGTGTGCAATTTCTGAATGATAAGCGCCTACTGGCAATAGTAGATTGGCAAAATAAGTATACAGATACAGTATTCGTGTGCGTACCTCATCCGTTGTTGTCGGACGATCCTGTCATACGGTCTAACCTCCCATCCAGTGCTAAGAACAATAGTATGCGGTCAATAGATTATGAATAGTAAAGATGCGCTGAGAAGTTGAGAAAGAGTGAGCGAACGAGCGAGTGAGCACAACCAGATGTCCGCGGGGCCACGGTGCGGACGCGGCTCATTTGGACGCTGGACATAAGCACAAGAGAGACAGAGTTCTCTAGGGTAGCATCATACAAGCATACATTGAATGAGACGGGGAGCAAAGGACACAAGATCGTCGTTGTGGTTGGCAAAGAATATTCGAATTTCGTCACACGGACCGCCTCGGCTAACAGCAATGTATTTTCAATAAGCGGCCCGACTGCCGGTTGGTTCATTTTTCTCTCCGTCCCTCACCCAGCTGTTCGCACCGCCTCTTAGATTGTGGGCAGTTATTCCATATTCCATCTCAGGAGCGCTGCAGAGTACGAGCTTCATCACCGTGAACAGCTTCTGGTTCGCATATCAACGTTCAACTCCGTTCTATTGCTCGCCTGTCTTGTACAGGACTCGCATATCTCGCCTCGCCGTCGTTATATCTCGCACCAGCTCCGGAATGAGGAGGTAGCAAAGGTGCGTATATCTAGATTATGGACTTCCTTTGCTCATATTAAGCCATTCTTATGCCCTCGTTCAGTCGCAGCGTGCTATGGTGGCTCTCCTTTCCGGCTACGTTCTCATTTTCGAGGTGCGTGCACCATCTGATCCGTATTGCTCTCACATCACCGCTCCTTTACCCGGTTCAATCCTCTCAACTTTCAAGCCTCCTTCGGTCAATCGTTGCATCAACCCGGCCTCTTGAGCTCGAGTCTTTTGGCGAGCGCTAAGCATACATTCTGAACAATGTGCTACGTCATGGATCACGGACGTCTTTCCACCTCTCCATCGCGGAACGTGTTCCCGTTAGGGAGGATGCATAGAGAATGGGATAAGGTGAGTTACCAACTCTCCGTTGTTTGGGTCTCTCCTGATTTACCTGTCCTTCGCTGAACGTGTTTGTGTGAGGCATGACGCATATATGGAAGGATAGAATAAGGTAACTCTCCCTGACTCTCATCTTGTCGTATTTCCGACGCCTACAATGAGGTCTATTACAGGCATCTCCTTCTAAATCCTACGTCAAGTCATCAATCTCTCTCTTCTAATACTGTGCGAAGTCCTATTCTAGTAGTGATTGTCTCTGCTCCAACGCTCCACCTCGCTAAGTGCCGCTTGATGTTCGGGTTCATCCGCCTTGTCCCCTCATTCATCAAATTGATCATCTCAGCAAGCCGCAGCGCATACATTCTGATCATCATCATCATCGCCTCTCTCGTTCGCAGAGCCCACCCAGGCTCACATGAATGATGATGTCTATAAGCTGCTTTAGCGATTGTGAATTCTCCAGACGATACGGGATGAGAACGGTAGTAGGATATGTCACCGTATTCGCATCTGTCTTATAATTGGTCCTCTTTTAGGTTTTACTCACTTCACGCTGCCTGCCAGATAACTTCGAGGCCGAATCTTGGTGTGTATGTATCTCACAGGCACTGCAAAATGTGGGTATTGTAGATGGAACCATGTCATTGCCCGGATTGATGTTCATATACAAGGCGATAGGCTGGATCCTGCTCAACGAGGGATTGGATTGTGGCCGTCATTATCTTTCGCTTTGAATGCGCACTTATAGTGACGTGTGGTAATATAGGTGCGTTTTTTGTCATTGGGTATTGTCTTTCTCATGCTACCGACTATGGTTACACGATGCCCCCATATCTCTGGCTGCAAGGATGGTTCTCCTCGTTTCACGTACACGTCATTCAATCTATTTAAGCTTTCTTTGAGGAGTGCAATTTTAAAATCACTCGGAATATTTGCTCGAGCACTTGCATATATGTGCTCTTGCTCCGTCAACATGTAATACGACCCCATTCATTTAGCCAGCTTGGGCTTTTTTATCCCGCGTCTCGCTTGCTGGGTGTGAGGTTCGAGACTCCTACTTAGCTAATGAGTCTGGTCTGATTATTCGAACCTGCTGCTCTTGTATATGTACTTGATTCTGGTATGTAGCCCTGCCTCAAGTGTGTTCATTTCGTGGTATATCGTATGATTAGCTTTGTGCGTAGCTGATTATCCCCCGTTCTAGTTGTTTGAACCTTGGCTCCTTTTTCAGTTAATGTTTTTGTGCTTTTTTGTCCATGCAGTGCGTGCGACTTTCTTTCTATCTTACTTGTATTCGGGCGAAGTGTCCATGTCATGTTTGACAGCATCAGGTGTGACAGTCTCCACTTTTATATGTTGCAATTTCTGATGAATGACCTATAGATGGACGATTGTATGATCGATATGTTTTGTATCACAGCATTTAAATTTATCCCTTCGCACTGCAGCGTTCTGAGGTATCATCACATTGAGCGCTCGATGGTATTATAATGGGTATCGCTACAATGTGTATGCATTCGTTCTTTCCTTGTTGTACTCAGGGTTCATTGTAAATATAATAAATTAGGGTGGCAAAGACCAACAGAGCTACTGAGATTATATCGACGGAGATGAGTAGTCGACGAGGATCAGTGGGAGGTGCATAGCAATGTAACATTGTCGTCGATCAGGTTGTAAATGTACAAGTATCAGTGATCACAGAGTGACCACACCATCACTGCTGGGGCTGAATACTTTTTTGTCCCCAAAAGTTTATTCTCGGAGAATGTTACACTACTTTTTTGAAAACAAAAAGCTTAATTTTTATGTATAGAAAAAGTCAAGAAATATATTGTACAGCAGTCCTTGCGGTTCTGCGAGTTCGAAGGAACACCTCTTATTCACCTCCATCTACTACCCATCAAAATGTTTCGCAATAATATCGTTGTCATTACTGGAGGAAATTTTGCGCATACAACTAGGACTACCACAGGTACATCACACAACAGATCTCATAGAAAGCCTACTAAAAGCAAGCATATTTGCGTCGATAGCATTCAAAGAACTTCAGATGGCATCGGCTCCAAGCGCCATGCATGACTCTAGCACCCGCTTTGACCCTCCCAAATGCCACCCCAACACCCGCGTCGCTGTTCTCGAATACATTATGGGCTGGATCTTCGGCCGCAACGATCCCGAGGCACTCATTCTGTGGCTCTATGGCCCAGCTGGAGCAGGAAAGTCAGCGATCCTTCAGACAATCGCTGAGCTATGCGCGAAGCGCAAGTCTATTCTAGCGAGCTTCTTTTTTGGTCGCACCGACCCAACACGCAACATGTTCAAGCCGCTTATTCCTACCATCGCTTGTCAGATCGCCATAGTCATTCCCGAGATTAGGTCGCACCTCGAAAGCATCATCGAGCGCGATCCATTCATCTTCGACAAATCCATCGCTACACAACTCCAATCCCTCATTATTCACCCATTAAAGGATCTCAGCGCCTCGGGGTACTTCAGTAGCCCAGAGACCAATCCGCGTCTCGTCATTATCGATGGGTTGGATGAATGTAATGATACGAAGACGCAAAGCATGATTCTTCGGGTCCTCGCAGATGCTCTCAGAACCCAAAAACTCCCCCTCATATTTCTCATTGCCAGTCGTCCTGAACAGAATATTCAAATCACATTCAACTCCGACTCGCTCGCAGGTTTATGGAAATCGTTGGTGCTAGATGACACGTACAAGCCAGATGATGATATTCGTACTTTCCTCGTAGATTCATTCCATGAAATCAAGGCCACCCATCTCCACCGTAGATATATTCCGAACGACTGGCCTTCTGAATCGAATATTTATCATCTCATCAAGAAATCCTCCGGACAATTCATTTATGCAGCTGTTGTTGTCAAATACATCTCTATGCCTTATGACCGCCCTCCCCACCGTCTCGATGTTGTCATGGGTCTTTCTCCTGCGCGGTTTGAAGCCCCATTTGCAGATTTGGATGTTCTGTACGCTCATCTGTTGGAGTCCTGCCCCGATGCTGCATTAGTAGTACAGATTCTCGGTGTTTTATTGGCTGAATATGGTAGAACCGCCATATCCCATGTTGAATCACTGCTGTCTCTCCAGCCTGGAGACGTCCAGCTTGCTCTTGCACCATTGAGCTCTATTATTGACATCCTCAACTATGAAGATATTTCTCTGTCACATGCATCCTTTGGAGACTTCCTCACCGACATGACTCGCTCATCCCATTTCCATATCAATATATTGGCAGTGAAGGAGGATATCATTTCAACTTGTGTCTCAATGGTCATAAATCCCACATTGATTATTAACAATACAGATTCATTTAGTGATAATTTAGGAGCTTTCATAGCGGATAACCTTGTGGATACACCTTTGACAGAAAAAATCAAAGAAACTTTGATGCAAGTGTCGCTCCCACATATTTGGTCGAATTGGGAGTTCCAACCATTTGGCACTCAACAATCTCAACATTCCTGGCCAGGCTGGCGATCACATTTTTTAAATAGTTTTTTATCGGCTATAGATCCAGCGTGGCGCAAGGTGAGTAATGATATGACCAATGTCTATCCACAAATTTGTCTGACTTTATTTCTGCAGGAGTATATGCAACCTTCTGTACGCAATAAGGAATTACAAATTATTCGCCAGTTTCATATTGCCGCCTTCCAACCGATTTTTGAATCTGAATTCAACAAATATTACCGTGAAACAGAACTTATGCATGTAGTGGTTCTTGCAACTATGTCCAACGAGAAACGCTTATGGTTGCAGCTTGGCCGGCTAATATCTGTCTCCAATGCAATAGTCAATTTGCTCCTACTGTCGGAGGAATCAATCTGGATCGATCAATGCAAATTTTCAATGACTGCAGGCATTCGGGTTGGTCAAATGTACCGCTGCTTTCATCACTTATGGACTCCAATCCCCGACAATTTATATGCTCAGACCGCATTGCGGATGTTGATTAGTCTTTGTAGTTATTCTCCTAACTATATCCGATTTAGGAGCCACTCTGTCAATCAGAAAAAGGCAATCCCCCACCGACATGGAACAATATATCCAAAACCCTCTCATACTCTTCACCATCCCCAAACTCTACGTTTACAACGGGCAAAGCGACATCAATATGGTTTCAAATTATGCACGCCAGAGGCTGGTAAAACCTATCCGCATGCTTCACCCATCGTTATATGTGAAGTGGGATTAATACTGCTTCCCGAATGTCTTCGACGAAGCCCAAAATCCTCCGAGCTCGCTGGATTCATTCGCAGCAACGGAAAGAAAATTCCATTCATTCCAAAGCTGACGCGCAATGCCATCCACGCCATGCATGAATACTTGGCCCGAACTTCAAATGACTAAGCAATGGACATCTCACCACAATAGTTACAGGTATGAACAAGTGAATGTGCTGTGGTTTACGAATGATTTTCGAATGCGTGTAGTTCTGTAGATTGTATTTCAAATAATGAATTGGGGACGTGTACATACTTTGTCTATTATTTCTTCGAGCATAACGTGATTATTATGAACATAAAAACAAGCCTAGTCGAACGGGATACGAGATAGGCATACATTTTGAGCTCTTTGTGGGCTTGCTATGAGCAGGCGGAATGAATCGGATGTTTAAGATAAGAAATTAGATAAGAAATATGGATAGAATCGTAAGATCGCATGTGTACATACAGGATCGGCGGAGCAATGATCATAACAGACAAGCTCGAGAGGCCTACTCGCAGTGGACTTGGATGATCGTGCAGTGAGAACGCGAAGTGTTGGAGTGGGGAAGAGAAGAGAGTAGACAAAGCGCACGCATGCCAGAGGAGATGATGATAGTGAACGAAGGGCTGCGAAACGAAGAAAAGATCAGAATCAAAATGGCCAAGGGTGGATAAGGAGGATAGGTGGGAGGATTTCCCAAACTTCAGCTTGATCTCGAAGCTGTAGTGATAATTCAACATGAAGATATGTATAGAAGCGGAGTGAAATGGACTAGGACAGAGCAAGCGAGGATGAGCCTGATGTTCACAGGGTCTAGACGACAACGCAGATTGTGCTGATTCTGAACAAGGAGTATTCAGCAAGGTAATCATTGTCTGAGGGTACCTTGAGCGAGAGCGAAGGACGCCATGTGGAGTGCTAGTGGGTATTTGAGAGCTGGGGTCTTTGTAGGACAAGGTAAGGAAAAAAGGGAATATTCAGAGAGACACATCATTCCGAACCAGTGAATACCTGAACAAAGCGACGAGCGAGGGGCAGACAGTAGGATCGTAGACCGTGGTGGTGGTGGTTGGAAAAGCGTTCGTCACACGGGCCTTTTCGGCTGTGGCGGGCTGCAACGGTCCGGCAGCCGGGTGGTTCATTTATCTCTCACTCTCACCATGGGTGATTCTCTTCATCTCAGTCATTTTGGGCTATCTTTCTCGTTCTAACCATACTTACCCTCTACAGCGGGCCATGATGAGTACTCTACTTTCCCGTATTCTCTGTTCTTGGTCTATACATTCTGTGTTCATCCATTGACCCGTACTGCTTTCACGTCGCAGTATCCTCCGTTTGCGTAGCTTAGCCTTGTCCCTTCTCTCCCCCATCGCTCGCTCCTCCTTCGGCCCATCGTTATCACATATTCTGGAGCGCAGACTTTTCACTGTAATGAGCGGTACATGGTAATCTGCCACGTCATCGTCGCTGTCCCGACATGTGAGGATGACGGATATGGACGGCTGTAGCTGCACAGGTTGGAATAAGGTGAGCACCATCCCCGAGTTTCCTCTATATTCCATTAATTTCCGCTGCCATATCACAGACACCTTGCGTCTCGCGCTCTCTTTGGGGAGCTCTCTTCGTGGTGCTCTGGCTTGTCGCTCTCAATGACATCCTATCCTGCCTCTTTTCACCCAGTCGATGTCACCATCCTATCGCTCGTCCTAGCTGCTCAGCTCATCAAGTTCACCCCCATGCATAGTGGCAGGGTTAACCTTTATCAGGACTATAATTCACTTTCAGGTATCATCAAGCGGTGAGTATACGATGCAACATGTGCTTGATTGTTGAAAATACTGCCTCCTATTCGGAATATCCAAGCGAACCGCGGCCCGTATGGAAAAAAATGAATAAAGGAGAGAACAATGGAGGCATGGGCGCTGAATGAGTGGCGTGGTGATAAGGAATAGGCATACATATACACGATCCCATGTAACGTACCTTTCCTATCCTATTGAATCTCTCTGCTTCTAACCCACTTCAAATACTTTTCGGTTAGTAACGGTGCGTCGTCTCTCAGGTTCGCCTCAAGTTCAACATCTATCTGTGTACGACGCGCGTCTGAATCAGACCATAGCTCTGGATTCGTCAATCATCTTCGTGCGGCTCTGGTACGTCATCATCCATCCTCTTATTCATCGTATACCCTCCCTTCCTCGCATATTTACGCGTCAAATCATGGATAATCAGTTCATCTTACCTGTTGCCAGAACGATCACCGATCCGAGCGCCAAAGTCTAGTCACACGTGTTCTCTGCTATGCACCATCACTAGCCCAGCATGCAGACGCGGTTTTTTCGAAAGGCTGGTCTGCATGCTGTATCGTACCTTTGGATTTGACTTTGCGGCTAGTGTGTCCTCGGACGTCCGGACCGCGTCCGTGAAAGCTCGGATCAAATTCGAAAAGTTTTCTCTTGTTAACGACGACGTCCGTTCTCTCCAGGTACTGCTTCAAGCTTGAGCTCACGTCTTCGCGTTCTAATATGCTTGGTGGTAGCTTCCATGTCCGGTCAACAGCGCACACCAGGTCAGTTTGTGAAGTTTTCAGTCATGGCTGCTGTTCCTAACCCTCATGGTGACCGACGTATCAGGTATTCGCCTGTGTTTGGGCAGTATGAACACAACCTAGAGGTCGATCCTCCCTGAATATCTCATCTCGGGTGCTCCGAATTGCGGGAACGTCGAACCGTGTCCTCTCGGCGACCAACCTACGTGCAGTGAATACGTGGGTCCTGCCTCGCAAATACGCTGTGAAACGTCGTTCAACATTACCAACATCATTCATGTCACCATCTTCCTGGATGCTTATGAGGGCACGTTCATTTGGACAATGAATTGTCTTCGCTCGTACTAATCATCCTTATAAATACGTTCTTCAGCCGCATCTGCGTGCTCTCCTTACCCATGTTCTCTGCTGTTGATGTGCGGGCACCAATCAACCCGAACTGCTCCCACGTCGCAGCTCCCTTCCCCAGCTCAGCCCTATCTCGTTTTCCCATCACTTGCTTGCGCCTCGATCGGCCAATTAGTTCATCCTCTCGAGCTCAGTCCTTCTAACGAGTACTGCGCATATATTCGGGACAATTTGCCACGTCTTGGGTGTCGTTGCTATGCTTCGTTCGCAGAGCATGTTTTCATTAGCCATGATGCATGTAGTCACATAGGATGAGGTGAGTACGACAAGCTCTGCTCTATTCGCGTCTCTCTGATCCACATCCGCGCCTTCCTAGACCTTGCTCTAGTACATGCATCTCCTTCTCGCGATCCTCGTCTCGTCGCAGCTCTCACTTTCCCCTCTGGTGCAGCCTCCTATTCTGTCAGCGATTGGCTCTGCTCCGACGTTCCGCTCCGTCCAGTGAGACATTCTACGCTCGCATTCGTCTGCCTTGTCCTCGAGCAGTGGCCTTGTATTCTCGTTCTCACTCACGGCGTCCTGCCCTCTCATTCGTCAATGTGATCCTGTGGTGTTTGAAGAGCTCAAATATCTCGGCGACCCGCAGCGCATACATTATTCTGATCCACCCGTTGTGCACTACGCCACGTCATCATCGCCGCCCTCGTTCGCAGAACACGCCTACGTTCGCATGAATGATCGGGTGTGTACGATGACGATTTTCCTCGAGACAATACGAGGTGAAGGCGGGGCGGAAATGGGATACACCACCGTCTTTGCATCCATCTTTTGTTCGGTGTAGCTATGCCACTGCTAAGGTACTGATCCGCTCTCCTAGAATCCAAAATCCATTCGCCCTGTTTCGGCTCTTCTGCTTTCGCCTCGCACTGCTCAACCAAGTTTAATCTTCGTTTATATTTTCTTTCAATTGTTGTACATGTTTCTCATCTGCTGTGTTGGCCTGTAATTTATTTCCTCGACATATGGTCCTCTTTTTAGAAATGTTGATATGACTATCGTTTCAGACTTCGGGCTTCACGCTTGAGTGCGCCAGGCTATCATCTCTGTCACGCTGAATCTGGTTTATCGATGCTTCTCTGCGGCTAATAGATTGTACAGCCAAGTATGTGGGGAGCAATACATTACTATAGCGGATGAGTTAAGAGGGGTTTGCCTTCAAACAAGCTAGTATCGACCTCTCTAAATCGAGCCCTTCGCTAGTATTTACTCTGATCACGTTCTCTATATGTGAATTGTTCTCTCTTTCTTGCCGCTACGTCAGCACTGAAAAATGGTCATATTCGAGTTTCCAACCCCAACTCAAAGTGTTCGCTTCATTGTGAGTGCACGATTTCCATTCGTCTGTATGTGTTTCTATCATCTAATGTTTTTATTCCTAAATGAATAACAATTAGTTTTGTTTTAGTATTCCTCACACTTCACGCCGCTTCCCAGCCGAATGTAAGTCCGAAACTTGTTGTCTACATCTCAGACGCGCTGCAAGACGGGGTCACGTCGTCATCTTGATTAATAGGTACTTATGTGTCTCCGTCCTTCGGTCATAGTATACAGGGTGATGAGCTGTCCTTCCAAGTTAGCTTGTATTTGCATCACATATCACTACCATGGACGTTCGGGTGTATTATACAATATCACTGCATATTGGTGCAGGTGCTGACCCACGTGTGTGCATTCGTTCTTTCTTTGTTTTCACTGTTCACGAGAGGGATGAAGAACAACTTGTAAGTGTGGCGTGGGATATGAACTACAACAGATTCGCGTCAAGAGTTACTAAGAAAATTTAGAGCATTGAAACTGCATAGCAATGATGCTGTGTGGACGATCAGGCTGTACATGTACAAGCATAAAAGACGAGCGTATTATGTAATCAAAAAAAAACGTCGGATGGAGTCCCCGCGATTCTCCTACGAGTTCTAGTGAACACCTCTTATCCATATCCATCTACTACCCATCGAAATGTTTCCCAATGCCAAAAACGTGGCCATTACCGGAGGAGATTTTAGGTATACAACTGAGCTTAGGATTACCGCAGGTACGTCGCATAACAAACTTGCTTTAATGGGCCATTGCTTCGCATGGCAATACGAGCCTTTACAGATTCTGACAGAGGCGTAATTTATACATAAAGTAAAACATACTA
>MU155280.1:15673-79115 GCA_015484465.1 Pholiota conissans
TGCAATCTGATGGCATCACTGATGGGGGGCAACAGAGCGTACGTTTTTTTCGCTCGGTGAAAAGAACTCACTTTACTACGTAAAGACTCGTAATCCCGTGGAGTCTACTGAAACCTTGCATGTAGCGTTCGAAAAACTTCAAAACGCATCTGCCATGGGCGCCATGCACGATTCTAGCACTCGCTTCGACCCTCCTAAATGCCATCCTAACACCCGGGTCGCCGTTTTAGAATACCTTTTGGGTTGGATCTTTGGCCGCAATGATCCCGAGGCGCTGATTCTGTGGCTCTATGGACCAGCTGGAGCCGGAAAATCAGCGATCCTTCAGACGATCGCTGAGGTATGCGCAGAGCGCAAATCTATTCTAGCGAGCTTCTTCTTCGGTCGCGCAGACCCAAAGCGCAACACAGCGGAACGATTCATTTCTACCATCGCATGTCAGATCGCCATCGCTATTCCCGAGATTAGGCCGCAAGTCGAAGTCGTTATTGAGCGCGATCCGACCATTTTCGATAAATCCCTTACTACACAGCTTCAATCCCTTATCATCCACCCTCTAAGGGATCTGAGCGCCTCAGGATTCTTCAGTAACCCGGACACTAGTCTGCGTCTCGTTATAATCGACGGATTGGACGAGTGTGTTGATCCAAAGGCACAGAGCATGATTCTCCGGGCCCTCGCAGATGCTCTTCGAGCTCATAAACTCCCCCTCATATTCCTCATTGCCAGCCGTCCTGAACAGAACATTCAACTCACATTCAACTCCACATCGCTTGCTGGATTATGGAAATCATTGGTGTTGGATGACACGTATAAGCCTGATGACGATATTCGTACTTTCCTCGTGGATTCGTTCCGGGAAATCAAATCCACCCACCCACATCACCGACATATCCCAAGTGACTGGCCTTCTGCATCGAATATAGAACATTTGATCGAAAAATCCTCTGGTCAGTTCATCTACGCATCCGTGGTCATCAAATATGTTTCTGTGCCTCATGATCGCCCTCCACACCGCCTCGATGTTGTGATGGGTCTATGCCCGGCCCGTCTTGAAATCCCTTTCGCGGAATTGGACGCTCTATACATGCATTTATTGGTGTCATGCCCTGATCCTGCGTCAGTAATTCGGATTCTTGGTGTTCTACTGGCTCATTCTGGCCTTGTAACATTCATTGAATCAATACTCTCACTCCACCCAGGAGATGTCGAACTTGCTCTCAGGCCATTGAGCGCCATTATCAATATTAGCAATATTAGCAATGACACACGGATACATGACATGCGGATATCCTTGTCGCATGCATCCTTCGCAGACTTTCTCACTGATATGACTCGCTCGGGCATTTTCTACATCAATGTGTCAGCTGTCAAGGACTATATTCTGTCCACTTGCGTCGTAATGCTCATGAATCCTAATTTGATTGTTAACAATGCTGACTCATTTGATGATAAGCTTGGAGTAATCATGCAAGATACACTCTGTGGCAGGCCTCTGACAGATAAAGACATAGTAGCTTTGATGGGGCAATTGCCACTTCCACATATTTGGTCAATATGGGAATTCCAAAGAAACAATATGCAATCTCAAACCTGGAGGCCATTTTTCCGACTGCCTCTTATAAGCGATATTTTACATGCTTTGGGGCCAAATACTGGGGTGAACTACAATTCACTCTATCATGTATACCAAACATTTAGCATTACTTCTGCAGGATTCTCCAAGGTCTTTAAAATGTGCACAAGATTTTGCCGCAATTCGCCAATTTCATATTTTTTCCTTTGAACCGATATTTGAATCGGAATACAACAAACATTACCATGGGACAGAACTCGTTTATGCCATGGTTATTGCAGAGAATTTTCCGGCAATATTCAACCATTCATTTATGCGCAGAATCAGGTGTGTACTTGGTGGAAGTAAACTTGCTGCAGTCATCTATAACCTGCTGCAACTCACAGCAGAATCCATCTGGATCGATAGCTGTACACTTTCCGTGGCATGCTGTTCACGACCTTTTCAAGCACTTGTGGACGCCAATCCCAGACGAGGTATATGTTCAAACTGTCTTGCGAATTCTGCATTCTTTGTGCAATTATCCGCCTCCAACCCACCATATCCAATTTCCAGCCTACCTTCACCCTTCGAAATTGAAACAGCATAGGCCATTTTCTTACCCAGCACTTCGCCATATGGTCCATATCCGATATCTACATTTACGACGTTTAAGGCGCCATCAACACGGGTTCAAATTATCCACACCTCCTGTGGACAATCTTAATTATTCATCTGATTCCCCTATTGCTATATGCCCTATACATAGGACTTTTACTGCTTCCCAAAATTTTTGAACGGAGCTCGAAATCCTCGGAACTCGCTGCATTTATTCGCAACAATGCAAAGAAACTTCCAATTATTCCACACGTGACGCGCAAAGTAATCTGCGCCATGCACGAATACTTGGAGCGAACTTAGGAAGGCGGTGCGATGGACATTTTAAACAGATAGTTACGCATATGAACAAGAGTGTGTATCTTCATTTACATTTGTTTCTATTTCCAAGTATAGTTTCTGAGAAAAGAGTAACCGAACAGGCAATACGCGATACGCCGAATAACAGATATGGTCGTATTTTGTGTCCGATGTCTTATTGAGATTCAGATATTCCGTTGACGCTAGTCGAGAGGCACTAAGGCGGTCGCAGCAGATAGTTCACAGTAATATTTCGACACACGGAGATCTCGAAGGAGAGATCCAGATGAATCAGATAAGCGGATCCTGTGCAACCGTACAAGCACTTGAAGAGACTGCACGGAAATTAATAGTCATACTACAATAGACTCGCGCCATGAATGTATGCATCACTGGTAGAAGACAAAAGCTGGAAAGAAAGACAAGAGCTCTGCTTATTCTTGAAAATAGACGAGGTACAGCTGAATTAGAATCAGATACACCTGCTGTACCTGTTCCTCTGCGATCCATCTAGTATATCACACTGTCAGTTTACATGAACGTGGAAATGAGCTCGCAGGACGTGAAATGAGAGTGAAACAGCTGTAAATGTGACTTGCACCGGTCAGAAGATATCATGATCTGCCGCATATATCTATCCTTCGACCGTGGTCTGGGAGAGCTGATAGAAGCGCAAAGAATGCCATCTAGAATATGCCCAAGTGATTTTGTATCCCCGGAGAAGCGAATAAACTACAGGATCGCCGATTCTTCATGGTCTTCCCATTATGATGCGCAGACTCGGATAGTTGGGTAATTGAGGACACAGAAAATGGGAATCGGGGAAAAGGGATGAATATGAAAAACGCACGCGTGGACAAGTGACGAAAACTTTACAGAAGAAGGCAAAGGGTAGATTAGCGAGATATCTCGACCGATAGAACGCTTGTGTGCGCACCTCATCGTTTAGTGCATATCAATCGCTTCGTCTAAATTCCTATCCAGTATCGAGAACATTGTCGAAGAGACTGCGACAAGGACAGGACGCGCCGTGGAGACGGGAACAAGCGAGAGTGAGCTGGGGTGGTAGCAGGGACAAGATGAGGGCGAAAGAACGCAGCCAGAGAACCAATTAATCGCGAACAACAGAGAGTTTTAAGCTTAATGTGAACAAGGCGGCGGGCGCGCGATGGAGGGGCAAAGAGTGGATTAGTGGCGGTGGTTAGAGAAAGAATTCATAGCACGGGCCTTCGCGGGTTCAACGTTTAACATGCGGTCCGGTTGCCGGTTGGTTCGTTTTTCTCATTGCGTCCTCCGAGTCACTGTTCACGTCGGTCATGACGGTGTCGTCGCCGTGAATCGCTCATCCGCAAAACGATTCCTCTCATATCTCATTGACGCCATTCTGGTGCTGGTATGCCTTGCTCGAGATAGGGTAGTGATACCAGGTGTGTTCTTTTTGATTGTTAATTGTCTTTCTTGCACTAACCCTCCGTACCCTTCTCAGCGGGCTATGATGCATGGTGCCTTCTATCGCGTCCTATGCTCTCTCTTTTCTCGTCTTAAGGCGCGTGTATCGTTAATTCGTCCTGCTTACACGTCGCTGCTCCTTCCTCTTCCCAGCTTAGCCGGGTTCCTTCGTACCGTCAATCGCTCAATCGCACCTCCCTCGGCCCACCATCGTTCCATCCTCGTCCTCTGAAGCTTATCCATTTCTCTGAAAAAATCTGTGCTGGGTGATTTGCCACGTCATCGTCGCCGACCCCCGCCCGCAGGTCGTGTAAGGATGACGCATATAAACGGCTGGAACGGGACGAGGTGAGCACCACCCCGCGGCGTTCCTCTAAGCTGCAGCCCAGGTGCGTTTGCTTCATTATGGGCTGTCTCCGCTTATACTAACCTTTCTTACCCGCCCTTCTTCATCCTAAGCGTACTCTAATGGATGATCTCCTTGCCACATCCTCTGGTCTTTGGGTGTATTCGCCAGGTATTTCGTCATGCTCTCATGTCGCTGGTCCTTTCTCCAATTCGACCTCAAACTTCCTTTGCTCAATCATTAGCATGTCCTCTCAAGCTCGGGTCTTTCAAAGAACAGTACGCATACATTTTGGACAACGCGCCACGTCATCTATGCCATCACTTCATTTTGCTCTTTGCCGAACGTGTTCGCATTGGGGAGGACGCATATAGACACATGAGGCGAGATAAGTATGATGAGCTCTCCTTCAATTCGCCTCTAAAACACCCATCTAGTGCTCGCTTTACTACGCGCACTCCTTTCTCGATCCCCCATTTCGTCGGCGATCTCGCTCTCGCTTTTCTCTACTCCAATGCTCCGCAAAGTGCCACTCGATGCTCGCGCTCATCTTTCTTGTTCTCAACTGGCGGTCTCATATGCTCGCTCTTTCATGGCATCGTCCTCATGCGTCCCTGTAATCCTTGTGGCGACACACCTCGAGTTCCCTGTAAAATCTATCCGCTGCCTTGAAGCACTCGAATATCTCAGTGAGCTGTAGCGCATATATTCTGTAGTTATACCCCTCATGTCCTTGCTGCACCATCGCGCACCTCATCCTCACTGTCCTCATCATCGCCACCGCCGTTCGAATGGCACACTTACATTTAATATGAAGGACGGAAAATATAACCTACTCTGACGATTGGGATTCTTCTCCCTACGATACGAGATGAGTGCTATAATGGTAAACATCAGCATCATCACATCCGTTCTTCGTTCAGTGTCATTGTCGCCACTAGTATGATACTGGTATGCTCTCACTTATCCTGATTTAGAACCTCGCTCACTTCGCGCCACCAAAACTCGTTATCTGTTCTCAAGACGCTCTGACACACGAATATCGCTATGAGATAATGTCGTCGCCTTGGTCAATGGTTACGCCTCTCCATCCCTCGTTCGTTTACAGACCGATGGGCTGGTCCCATTTGCGTCAAACGTCATCCTCGGATGTATTATATGAAATTGATATTGTCACTGCATATGGTGTGCGGGGCCTGCGGGCGCAGAGCCACGTGTGTGATTTCGTCCTCTCTGTTGTTTTCTCAGTTTATTGGAAATGCGATGAATTAAGGCAGCGAAGAATGGCTCGCGAGCAGTACTCAGGTTATAAATTGTACCGAGTTTGCATCGGAGGCTACTGGGATTATCGGGGTGGGAGATGAGTAGCCGAAGAGGATTACTGAAGCCGTATAGCAACGAGGCAATGTGGACATTCAAAAGCTGTACGTGTACAAGTATCACAGACAGGCACACCATGTCATCTAAAAATGAAGTCGCGTGCGTGAGCGGTGTGTGCGATGTGCAAAGCAGTCCCCACGATTCTCCTGCAAGCTAGAGAGAACGTCTCTTATCCACCACCATCCACCATTCGTCGAAATGTTTCCCAATGCCAAAAACGTGGCCATTACCGGAGGAGATTTTAGGTATACAACTGAGCTTAGGATTACCACAGGTACGTCGCATAACACGTCTCATGAAGCATACTGCCAGTCCGCATGTAGCGTTCGAAAAGCTTCAGAACGCGTCTGCCATGGGCGCCATGCACGATTCTAGTGCCCGCTTCGACCCTCCCAAATGCCATCCTAACACCCGCGTCGCCGTTTTGGAATACCTTTTAGGGTGGATCTTTGGCCACAATGATCCCGAAGCGCTGATTCTGTGGCTCTATGGACCAGCTGGAGCTGGAAAATCAGCGATCCTTCAGACAATCGCTGAGATATGCGCAGAGCGTAAATCCATTCTAGCTAGCTTCTTCTTCGGTCGCACCGACCCTATGCGCAACACCTTCAAGCCACTTATTCCTACCATTGCTTGTCAGATCGCCATCGTTCTTCCCGAGATCAGGCCGCTCGTTGAGCTCGTTATCGAGCGCGATCCCATCATCTTCGATAAATCCCTTGCCACACAGCTTCAATCCCTCACCATTCAGCCTCTAAAGGATCTCAGCGCCTCTGGAAAACTCAGTAACCCAGAGACTACTCCGCGTCTCGTCGTTATCGATGGCTTGGATGAATGCAATGATCCGAAGATACAGACCATGATAGTTAGAGAAATTGCACATGCACTGCGTCGTTTCACGGTGCCACCTTTGAAGTTTCTCATTGCAAGTCGGCCAGAGCAATGCATCATACACACATTCAACTCTGCCGCACTTAATGGACTATGGCGCTCCCTTGTTTTGGACGACACTTACAAACCCGACGATGACATCCGATTATTCCTTACTGAGTCATTCGAGGAGATAAAAACCTCCCGTACCAGCTTCCGTTTCCCAGTGATCTGGCCTTCCCAATCAGACATCGACACACTTGTCGCGAATCATCAGGCCAATTCATCTATGCATCTACTGTTGTAAAGTATGTTGCAGACGACAATGATAGTCCTTTGAAACGCCTTCAAGTCATCACGGAACTGTGTCCTCCACGCCATGAAATTCCATTCGCTGAACTCGATGCCTTGTACATCCACATATTAAATGCTTGCTCGAATAAGCGTATTGTGAAGGACATTCTAGGACTTCTGCTGATTGGGATACACGAGGTGTATGCAATAGAGATGCTCCTCGACCTATCACCTGGCGATGCCATTGTTTGGCTTATTCCCTTGAACTCTATTATCAAAATCATAAATCCGAAAGGCGTCTACGTTGAAGTCGCTTTATCACATGCATCATTAGGCGATTTTTTGACTGACATTTCGCGCTCTTCAACAGAATTTTACATTGATATTCCGACACTTAAGGAAATCACTCTCCGCAAGTGTACTGAAATACTTCTCGACCCTTGCTCTGTAGATGCCTCCAGACCCTTTGCACAATTCTCTCTTCACATGCTGGTAAAAGACTGCATTATCCCTTGTTTGGGTCCTCTCCCATTTAAACGAAGGTGTCGGAGAAATTCTAAAAAAATTCTCCTTGCTGAAATTTTGGGATTCTTGGAGTTCTTTCACACTTTGTGGATTACGTTCAACTGTTGTCCAGAAATTTCTATCGCATATAGTATGTCAGAAATCATTCATGTAGTGGCATCCTTACTGATATTTGATATATTAGGACGAGATGATTATAGGAAATACAGATACTGCGGACCTTGAGGAGATATATGATTTACATCTATCCTCCTTTGAAGAAGTATTCATGACCGAAGCTGAAATCAAATACTGTCAAAATAAGGGCCTCACAGCCCTACTTGTTCTCTCAAAGATTTATTATGATGGATACGACCCCAAATCTATCAATCTTTGTAGGATAGTTCCAATATTGCTTCAACTTACGGAAGAATCACGGCTGATAGACTCCTGCTTATTTGACCTGCTCTGGTATTTTGATGACAACATTTTTGCAAGGCTCTTTGGACATAGTATCATCCTCACTGGTCAACACTATGCCAAAACTGCATTAGTAATTCTAGAGTTTCTCTGCAAAGAACCTCCTCATCACATCCCATATCATAAATCTTCTCGACATCCTCAATGGAAGAATGCATCACCAATAGCAAGACATTCATCACACAAAGGACAGAAAACAAGAATTTGTTCATTCAGGCAACAGCGAGCATGGAGACATCAGCGCGGAGTCAAGTTATCTATTCCAGAGAATGAAGTCAAACATCACTTTTTTTTGCTTTACATTTTGGACTCTGCATTCTTCCCCAGCTCCTCGAGCAGTCGTCGCATGATTTGGAACTATCGAGCTTCATTCTTTCACATGGAAAGAAAATCGCCTTTCTCCAAATCTCACACAAGCGGTCATTCGAGCCATGCATGAGTATTTGAATAGATTTGATCCCGTATTTTGACTCCAGATATGGCGGAGCAGAGGCGCTCAAATACGACGTTACTATATTTTTACGGAATTTAACAAAGAAAATATGGTAGTATTACCGTAGTTATAGTACCGTATTGTGATTCAATATATCAGAAAAAAAGAATCCCCTAAAAATTCAAAATTCGATATCAGAATATAAAGAATACGCCTGAAAGTGTACATGGGATGAGCAATACGTGAGTGAAGGGTGCGATTAAGGCTCCGGATGTCCGGACCGCTTTAGGCGCGTCCGTGAAAGTTCGGATCAAATGAAACGTTTTGTTTCTCATTCTCAACCACGACGTTCGTTCTCTCGAATTGCTACCTGAGACGTGTCTTCGTGTTATAACAGGCTTGGTGGTAGCTTCCAGGTGTGGTCAATGCGCACACAAGGTCACTTTTCAAAGCTTTCAGTCACGGATGCTATTCTTAACCACCACCGTTCTGACTGACCTAGGTATTCGCCCGAGTCCTTCAGCATGAACACAACCTATAGGTCGATTCTCCCTGTCTCTCTCATCTTGGGTGCTTTAAATTGGGGATAGCTTGTCGGAACCGTGTCCTCTTGTGCTATTCTGCGACAATCTGCCACGTCATTATCAGCCCCTTTTTCGCAGATCACCTTCGCGTTAAGAATGGAAAATATGTGCTCCGGAGACTATCATTGGGGTGCTCGGAGTGAGTGTAATTCTCACCTTCTTGATCTTCCTATTATCTTTCTGATCGGTAACCTTGCTTGCCCAGTGCTTACTCTACTACGTGTGCCTCTCGCTCTCGATCCGTGTTAACGCTAATATTTCTTATCATCATGGCGTTCTAAGACGATCCTGAACATTGGCCTTCGAAAATCATATCATTCGGTTTTCCCTCGAGGTCACATCAACCAAACTGTGGAACCTCAGTCCTCGCTCCCCGAAGACCATCGGAGTTATATCTTGATGAATCTGCCTCTACTTCAGAGATAGTGTAGACGACTTTTAGTCGCTAGGATAAATATGACGAGGTGAGTGTACATAACTTCCTATATTCTTTCTCACTTATGGCCTTGCCAGCGCCGCTTGGTTTCGTGGTCATGCCTTGACTGCTGGTAAATCTTCCCTGAACGGGTCCGCGGCTATAAGATTCTCCTGATTTCATCAGATGACTACAGCACATATTGAGCTCGGAGCTATGCAGATGCTAGTATGATCCTTCGTATGTTCGCAAATATACACGTTCTCGCCAAGTGAGAAATACCACCTACTTTGTGGATTAACATTGATTCTCCATTCTCCTTAATGAGTGCACGCTACCCCGTCTATATTGTTCGCTCGTCGGACTCTGTGTTCTGTTGTACTCCTCATCGTTGCCATGCACAAACAAGACTACATACTTCCAAATTCTGAATCTAGACTTGTATATGAGCTCTCATGAAGTTTATTGCTTTACGGCCTATGCATCTGTGCATCAAATTCGTACTTCTTTAGCTCTCTCTGGAAATGGTGTGCTAGCGAAGATTGAATTCTTTGCTAACGAGAATAGGGCTCTGCGTCATTCGGTAACGCAGTTTTAATGGGGAGCGTACGTTGTACTGCTCGGAAGCTCCTGCAAGAAGATACTCTGGGCACTCAAAGAAGCTATTCATTAGCGCTGTCATGGACTCATTCTTGTCATGGACTGCAGATCAGTTTGCGAAACTTTTAGTCAACATCATTACTCATCCCTACCAATTTGCAGGTATCAGTGGTTCTTACTCCTTGACTTGGTTTAGGATCGCTTCTCTTTGACACCTTATTGTCTGACCCGTCTTATTCGACCTTTACCGTGGATATTTCTGATAGGTATAAAGACGGTTCACCGTGTTCTATACATGTGCTCTTATCTTAATTCTATGTAAAAACTGCGCGGATGTCGGGGTGAATGCTGCGAACAACTCTGGGTCGCGTGAAAATAATATCTGATCTTCGAAACCATTGAGAACAATTTTAATATCATAATCAACTTGAATTTTTCTACGTTCTTGCCCTTCTTTGTAAGTACTCCGCAATGATCCTTTCAATGCCCTATCTGATTTACCCCAGGCGATTCACTCTGCGTTTCCATATACAAATACGTGTAGATGTGGACCACATACACACACCATCAGGTCACTTCTCGCTTTATGGTGTCAAAGATCTATTTTCATCCTCCTTCACCCATAGCAGACGCTCCCAGTGGATTTAAATATCGCACTGCTCCGGGGTGTGCATGTCATCAAGTCGTATGTGGTATCTGTGTGTTCTGAGACTCGGTGCTTCATCACAATCATAACAACCCGATTTTATAGAGCACTTTGCGCAGTTTGGTGGGACAGTAGAGAAGATAGTACTGTAATGTATTTGGACTATCATGGCGAGCACTCCACGCAGGCTAATTACATTGATTGAGTGGTTCCTGTACTGCGTATAGCAATTCCGCATATGAAATTTTCTTCTATAAATTATTGGGCATGCGGAGCGAACCTTCCTGAGCCATCACCCCTCACTCATGCCAATCACCTGTGCTCATTGGCATGTTTTCGCGCAACACCCACACTTTGATCACAGGAGGGGAGTTCGTGCATATCAACGACAATAGGAACAAGGTAGCATTTGGTATGTCGAACATTGTTATATGTCTAGTAAAGCGTATTCATGCACATTTTTCTATCACCAGCATTTGAGAAGCTTCAGAGAGCGTCTGCGCCCAGCGCTTTGCACGACTCGAGCGCTCGCTTCGACCCACCAAAATGCCATCCGAACACTCGTATTGCCGTGCTGGAATATATCATGGGATGGATATTCGGGCGCAACGATCCTGAGGCGCTCATCCTGTGGCTCTACGGTCCTGCTGGAGCGGGAAAATCAGCCATCCTTCAGACGATTGCCGAAAGATGCGCGATGCGCAGTTCCCTGCTGGCGAGTTTCTTTTTTGGTCGCTCCGACCCTACGCGCAATGTCGTCGAGCCGTTCATTCCGACCATTTCTTGCCAGATCGCCATCACGCTTCCCGAAATCAGGCCGCGCATCGAAAGCGCGATTGAACGTGATCCTTTTGTCGTCGATAAATCCATTGTCACGCAGCTACAATCGCTTATCATACAACCTCTCGAGACGCTGATTGCGTCAGGGTTCTTCGACGACCCAGAAGCTCATCCACGCCTCATTCTAATCGATGGATTGGATGAATGCACCGATCCGAAGATGCAGAGCCTGCTTATCCAAGTACTCGCAGATGCCCTCAGGTCGCAACGACTCCCACTCATATTCCTTATTGCCAGTCGTCCCGAGCAGAATATTTCACTTACATTCAACTCTCCCCCTCTAGTAGGATTATGGAAATCCTTAGTATTAGATGACACATACAAGCCTACCGATGACATTCGCACTTTTCTCGTGGATTCATTTCAGAAGATAAAGTCAACCCACCCTCACCACAAGTTCATTCCAGACGCCTGGCCGTCCACGTCTGACATAAATCACCTCGTCCAAAAATCCTCGGGGCAGTTCATATACGCAGCCGTGGTTTCCGAATATATCTCAGCCCCTCACCACCGTCCTCCCCGTCGTCTCGAGGTTATCATAGGCCTCCGATCCACACGCTGCGATGGAGAAATCCCGTTCGCTGAACTAGATGCTTTGTACATGCATCTTCTGGAATCTTGTCCTGATCCAGAATCGGTCGTACAAGTTGTAGGTATTGTTCTCGCTGGCCTACGGCAAAAGGATTGGATCGAAGCACTGCTGGGTCTTCAACCTGGAGATGTCAATCTCGCTCTAGGACCGCTGAGCTCCATAATTGACACCACTGGCTCTCAGGTATATCTTTTGCATGCATCTTTTGGGGACTTTCTGGTCGACAGGACGCGTTCAGGCACGTTCCACGTTGACACGATGACGGTCAAGGAGAATATCATCTCTACTTGTGTCGCCAAGGCCATGAATCCCTATTCCATTATAGATAGCCAAGATATGCTCAATCTATCTTTCATGGGAAGGATACTGTATATAGTTATTCGTAGCACTCCGCTGACGGACAAAATCCGAACATCGTTGATGAAATTATCGCTTCCACACGTGTGGAAAGTGTGGGCTTTTGAAATGGACGGTGGTAAGCAGAGGTCATTCGGTAGGATGGTCTTCGTTTACACTGTCTTACATGCATTACGACGAATACCAGCAGTACGTTTCAACACAGCTATAATTTATTTGAATAAAATACTGATGATGTTCCTGCAGCACAAGCCACTATCCTTCGCAACTAAAGAACACCAAATGCTCCACGAATTTTACATATCCTCCTTCGAACCAATTTTCAAATCCGAGTTCCTGAAGTACTACCACGGCACAGAGCTTATCCATCTCGCGGTTATAACAACTATCACCCGAGGACTTCGTCCTGCAGCGCACAAAATATTCCAGCTTTATGAACCCGCCAAAAGGACTGAAATGATACAGCACCTACTCCAACTTACGGACGAATTGATCGCGATCGATGATTGTACCTTCGAATTGGCTGCGCTGTTTCCTGATTATATATACGTATGTCCGGACTTCAGGGACCTGCTGTCCCAAATCCCGAGGGACACGTACGCCGAAACTGCCTTGAGACTGTTGCGCTTTCTATGCAAGTACCCTCCAAGGCCCATTTTGAGACAGAAGGTGCCTCATCGCAACTATAAACCTCACTCTTTCCACAATTCACGTGCTCGTCGTATTCGGCGCCATCAACGCGGAGTCAACATTTCCAAGCCCCAAGCAGAGTCCAAATCTGGCTCTGGGCTCATTTACCCGTACGATTATTGTGATATTGGACTCGAACTTCTTCCCGAAGTCCTTAAACAAGCGTCGGCGTCGCCTAGCCTCGTGGACTTTCTTCGCATAAATGGAAGGAATATTGCGTTTGTCCCGAGCATGACACGCAAAGCTGTTGGTGCCATGCACGATTACTTGACTCGAGTTTGCAAATAACATGAAGGTGTCTACTCTAGGGTTTTTTGCATTTACCGGTCAGCGGGTTAGAATTTACATAATTTCTTCGCTGTATCATAGTAAAAATAACTTTTAGAAAGGATGATAGAATTTCAAATGTCAATTACTGGGTACACTATGATTTCGAGTAATTGAGACTGAATCTTCTTGTACCTAAATTGTGACATCAAGAGAGACAACAGATACGTCGACGGCACTAGAAATCCGAGTTAAACGCTAACTGCCGGAGAAATCCATGTCTGAGCTCTGCTCTGCTCGTCTTCGTGATGTTCGTGGGCGCCATTTGGGTGACAAACAACGAACCCATACGCAGCGAATGAGTTGCCAGAGTTTAGCGTTGATGAAGGTGATGCACAGTATGTCTTCCTGAGTTCGAGCTGTCTTCTGGGGACCACACAACGAATGCATACACTGTGAATGAGGCGCCAAAATTAAGCGCCGGAGTGGGTGAAGTGCGTATGCGCCGCCTCTGAGCATCTCGCTCGTCCGTTCTCTCGCTTGGGGACACGGGTGGATTATTCACCCAAGCATCATCGAATCAAGCTTGAGAGCCGAGTACTGGTGTCTTCATCTCCACGCCAGCGTGCCGCTGAAGAAGTTGGAATCTATCCAGCCTATACGCCCTCACCCCATCAACCGTCGTCGTCAGGACTCAGAAAGGTCGATTTCGGGCATGGTTTTTGGGGAATGGAGGGTGGGGAGTGTCGTCTTGTGTGGGTGAGTCGCCGGACTGAAGGGACGTGTGGGGGTTTTTAGTGGATGATAGAAGTGGGAGTGGGGATACGGATGCTTGAGGGGGATGGGAAGGGGGATGACGATGACGATGATGGGATGGGGAAAAATGGGGATGTGGGGATGAGATGGGGATGGAGTGGTCATTTGACGGTTGGGAGTGGATGTGATGCAATAGGTGTGGTTTTCTGGCTACTGGATGACTAAACGATGGAACTTTGAAGGATGATAGATGATCGAGGGGCAGGATGCGCTTTTATATTTGGTCTGGGTGATAAAGGCAGTTGAGTGGCGAGTACATTGCTTTGTTGTACTCTACCTTTATAGAAAGAGCATAAAGAGCATTATCTTCCAAAGCCTCGTTATTTCGTATCCAAGAAACAGCCTACGACACAGCTGATTGTATTTAGATATGATTCTCTGAATTTGTTATCGTACTTTTATTTTGTTGATACTCAAAGTGCTATGTTCTCGTCCAGCTCAGCCGCGATAACAATGGGTGGCAATGGGTCGAGCCAGTCAGAAAGGACCAGGTAGTCGAACGTGGATCTATCATCCACTGCAAGAGGGAACCGAAGAGGCGTTTTCGCATTTTCGTACGACAGAAGGCGACGTTAAAAATGAGTGGCAAGGGTTATGGATTATCGCAGATGGTAAAGAACTGAAGACGACGAGCCGAGCAGGCGAGGATGCCCGGTGCGCGGCCCGGACTGGTTCGGATCCTTTCCCGCTCTATAGCACTCTTTTCTCTCGTTCACTCAGTCATGTATCCCACAACCTGATTCCTATGTCTCATCATTACCTTCTTGTCATCGTTCTAAATAATAACCTGTTGACGAACAGAGTAGCGTAGTATGGTCCGGTCGTTGGCAGGTATGTTGTTCGCTGGCCCCATACTTCACCGCTGACAGCACACAGACTGGACCGTCGAGAATCGTTCAAGAACTTCGCACCGCGACATCGACTTTGCATAGAGCTGCGATCTTTTCTGTGGGATCCAGATAGATCGACGACGACAACGACAACCTCACGCCTTTTACTACACACCTCAACGCAGAGTTCTTGATCGATGCTTGCCTCGGACGGTGGTGCTCAGCTTCCTCAAGCGCCTACGCCCACATATGTTTCTACGCTATGAATACAGGAGCATACTTCCCGGAGTTGGAGGATGGAAGCTATTTGTTTAGGTAGCGGGTTCGATCTCTTTCGCATGTGAGTACGGCGCTACATCCTTAGTTTCCTCTCCTTCGATGCTTACGCGTACAATCGTCTACTTTTCGCCGTAGGTACGTCTAGATCCAACGATTGGCAATTCGGTACTATTTCCTGTTGCTATCATCTCAGCCTCACCGACGACGCGTATGTCTCCGCGTATTCTCTCTGTTGCGCCTTCCCAAAAGTGGCCGTCACTTCAATGCTCCAAAGACTATGACAGCTCCGGGTCTCCTCCATGCATATCACTTTTATCAGCCCCTTCCTCATTTCCACTCGTCTAGCGTTCGTAGTCTCCGCTGGAAAGATGTCGCGTTTGACCATCCTCTGCTTCTACTCATAGTATTGTTCTCATTCTCCACGCATATCATAGCGCGCTCCATCAGTCCTGCTTACATGTCGCGTGACAGCTCCGAAGCCGTCGCCTCCAGCACCCGTACTCAACAATACGACACGAAATTGTAGGACGGTGTAGGATTCGATATCAAGTCCTTTGGCGAGTGCGTGCCAGCTTGTTCATTCCTACCCTGTTGGCACGAACCGCTCCGCTCGTATCCTCCTCTGATGCCCTGTCCGCGCTTACGTTATACTTACAGCCGAAGGACGGTTCCGCACCTCCTACACTATGGCCAACTGTTGTTTCCCTGGTCTCAGCGGCCTCGCGTTTTAGGCCTCCTCGCATGGCCTGCGTTGCTCCTCCCCAAAAATACCCTTCGCTCCGGTGCCTTGAAGACTATTACCGCTTCGCCTCTCCTCTATGCATATCAGCACGCTCCGAATCACTATGTGTGCATCGCTCGTAGTTACCGCTGTAGAGATGGTATGGTGCGTTCGTCGACCCTGACCCCTCTGTCTTTTGCCAATAGTATCATTCTCAGTTTCCTAGCAAATACTATCTGTCCCTGCTAAATACTGATACCATTCCTCCCATTGCGTGAAAGTCGTCCATACGTTCACCATCCTTCAACACATAAACAATTCCAGCGCTATCACTTAATATGGATATCTTCGCAAAAGAATCCTCTCCTCGCAAGACACTGGAATACCACGACCACGACTCCGAGGGAAAAACTCATCATGGTCATGCATACAATCGGTGAGATCCCTTACGTAATTAATCATCCGAATCATCCTCCTCCAACGATACATACGGCCAGCAGCGAGGGTTCAAGTTGATGAGCGCGCGCGATAGGATGACAACCATTTCAAATTTACATGCGATCTGGAGTGCTGCTTATGCAGTCATTTTTCGTGCACGGAAATTTGAATGCGTATTTCTGTTTTGCGCGCACCATATTGGATTGCTTTGTTGTTGTCAATGTAATCGACCCTCAGAGATACATGCAGAGGTGCGTAAGAGCCTCATTGTTGCATACATAACTTGAAGTCCTGTTTATATTGATGCGGATATCCGACGATCGAAGAGCAGAGAACAAGAATGGGCATGGACAAATTCTGACTCGTGGACTGTTGGGCTGTGCCCTCCGGAATGGAAACTTCAAGGGTCGTTCCGACAATGCAATGCGGCCTTGGCTGTGTTGAAATTCTCACCGCGATGTTGGCGCTTCTAGCATCTGTTCACGGTCCTGATACAGGGTTACTCGTAGATAAAGGGGAGAAGGAAGCATCACAGTGGAAGATACCTAGTCCGTCTCAAGGTGTGTTCGCTAGCGCTATTTTAATTCCGTGGCTGTTCCGCGTCTGATCGTGACACTTTGCGTACAGTCCTTGTCTCTGCACTTCACTTTGTAGATCTGACACCTTATACCCCAGAGAAACTAGTGAGCCGCATGCATATCTTTCACTGCACCGTCATTTCATCAATCAACACTGCATCTCACTCAGTCTTCTTGATTGATACCCATCTGTTGTCGTTACGCAGCGCGTCTGCCTGTCTTGACCAAGGTCTATCCCATGACATCAGGACCCCTCAAAGCCCGTCACGAACAAAGGGAGATCGAAAGAAGCTAAGGCCTAGGAAAGTTGGCTCGTGCTGTGTAGCCATTCATGATTCCGTTCTCAGGTGAGTAGAGACCGTCCGTTCGTTTCGTCGTCGGTGACGCTAACACGTACGTACAAGCATCACGCGTATCGTGCACCGCACTCTCACTTCGGCGATATCGCGGGCAAGCCTCACACTGCGCCCTCCATTAATTATCCTCGAAATGTCTGCCATTCCGCAGGTGAATACAAGCTGCTCCGCTCCCTCGATGCTCTCACCTGTGCTATCGTCAATAGTTCACTCCCCTCTCTAGATGGAGACTAACAATGATCGATATCGGGCGTCTTTTGCATCGCTTCTTCTCTATACTCCTAGCCACGCTCTTCCTTGAAAATATCATCGCTTTACGCTCTGTGTCCCCGCTCAGAGCCTCCTGCATGCTGCACGCCTATCTCTATGTCGATCTAGCACCGGTACTCTACGATAACACTCGACTTGTGAAGGATTTAGGGCTCGGCCTTGCTCGAGGTAAGTACCGGTTGCTCCGTTTCCTCTTCTGTTACACAAATCACATCCAAAGCTCAAATTCAGTCTCTTGAGCCTCACACTCCCTTCGCTCCTACCCACCCCTGCTCTCGCAGTCGTGATTTTACCGTGTCATGCTCTTCGCGGGCGAGTAAACCCGCCATGCAGATATACCTTCCTCCATTCATTCAGAACTTGCTAAGTCGGGCCTAAATCCTGTATTCATCTACTCAGGCTTTTTCTGGATGCGTCCGCTGCGTAGATTGCATCGCATCATGATGCGCCGTCGGCATTCTGGACATCCGTCTCGACTACCCTGCTCATTACTCCGAGAGACTTATGTTTTCTAGTACTGGAAGGGTAGCTCTCAATAAGTTCACGGCGTCTTCCGTCCACGTTTAGAGCCTCGCTTATGCCCTCCTCCAGTCGTATAGGTTCAGATTTTTTGCTGCCACATTCGACACAGGGCTCACAGCCGGTTTCTATATGCTCCAATCGGCCCTGGCCTCATCATGTCCATTTCTCTACGGGTTCTCTCGATTAGCCGCTCACTCAGAATGCCGACACATACAGCCGCTGCGCCGAGTATCGCTTATTCGTGACTTGAAAGCCTCCATCTGTAAGTTTCCACGAAACTAGATTACAGAGGTATTTGTTCGATCGATGCCATTCATTCCGGATCTTTGAGAAAAATACAACCATCGCTCTAGGGTACGTTCTCTTCAGTCTTAATGACGGCCAACATATCGGGATATGTATATAAATATTCGTGTGTATCTTCAGCTCGTGGGTTTCTAAGGGTGCTCAGAGGTTTGAGAGTTTTCACCACTAATCCCATTTTTAACGGCCTCGCGTGTCCTTGCTACACCTTGCTTAAAATCAGCCGTAACACGTCACATTGGCTCCACTTCGACCTTCGAGTTCTCGTCGTTACGTTCTGTCGGAAGCTTTTATATGTTATTGAATATACGCCTCCTTATTCTCCCCGTCATTATCCTCATCTTCCTTTTCTTGTACAACCATCGCTGCTGTATGCACACTTTTCACTTGAAATGAAGTGCGAGCTATGTATGCAGAGACGGCATCTGTTGTCGTCACTCCTCTAATTCCACGCGATGCTTTCTTACATCCTCTTTCGATTACAATTTTCCCCCAGGATGACTTCTCGGTTGTCATGGATGGCGATGATAGCTGTGTCTCACAGCTGTGCAGCTAACTGTGCTATGCACCCCTTTCGAACGACTGGCGGATACTGTACTTGGAAATTGTTGCTGAATCGGAGTTAGGGAGGGCACGACGAGGATTTAAATACATATTCCGGCAACGTGTATGTATTGAGAAGCATGTAATCTAATTAAATATAACGCTGGGCGGTGTGTGGGAGTGTATGGGCGGTGCATGGCAGTTCCTGACAGATTTGTATAAAACTTCAACGAGCATAAAAAGCGCACGGCCAGAATCTTTACCAAGTGCTCACCTCACGCATCGAAATGTTTACGCATAACAGGAATATTATCATTACTGGAGGCGGATTTTCGAATACTACTGTACACAGGATTATCTCACGTACGTCGTATAACACCTCTCAGTATCTAACGGGGCATACTCAGGGTACAAAAATTTCTATATTGACAGCATTCGAAAGGCTGGAGAATGCGTCCGCCCTCAGCGCATTACATGACTCGAGCGCTCGCTTTGACGCACCCAAATGCCATCCTAACACACGCGTCGCGATCCTGGAGTACATCATGGGCTGGATCTTTGGCCGCAACGATCCCGACGCGCTAATTCGTTGGCTCTATGGACCCGCCGGAGCAGGAAAATCAGCGATCCTGCAGACGATCGCTGAGCGATGCGCAGCGCGCAACTCCATTTTAGCGAGCTTCTTCTTTGGTCGAACAGACCCCATGCGCAACACCGTCGAACGACTCATTCCTACCATCGCTTGCCAGATAATCATAACTCTCCCCGAAACTAGGCCTTACGTCGAACGTGCAATTGAAAATGACCCTTTGGTTTTCCACAAATCTATCGCCACGCAGCTGCAAACCCTCATCATCCACCCTCTAAACCAGTTTTATGCCTCTGAATTACTCAGGGGCACCGAAACCTATCCGCACCTCATCCTTATCGATGGTTTAGATGAATGCAATGATCCGAAGATGCAGAGCATGATCCTGAGAGCCTTCGCAGACGCTTTACGAGTGCGACAATTTCCACTCATACTCCTCATTGCTAGTCGCCCAGAGCAAAATATCTCCCTCACCTTTAACTCTCCTCCGCTTGCAGGATTATGGAAATCATTGGTCTTGGATGACACGTACAAGCCCAACAATGATATTCGCCTGTTTCTTGTGGATTCATTCCAGGAAATCAAGTCTACCCACCCCCACCGTAATCTTATTCCAGACGCCTGGCCTTACCAGTCCGATATAGATCGCCTCGTCGAAAAATCCTCGGGCCAGTTCATCTTTGCATCCGTTGTTGCCAAATATGTCTCCGCACTTCACGATCGCCCTCCCAATCGTCTCGAAGTTATCATGGGACTTCGCTCCGCAGGCCACGAAGTCCCTTTCGCTGAA
Source organism: Pholiota conissans (assembly GCA_015484465.1). Classification (NCBI taxonomy): domain Eukaryota; kingdom Fungi; phylum Basidiomycota; class Agaricomycetes; order Agaricales; family Strophariaceae; genus Pholiota; species Pholiota conissans. The sequence goes on from MU155280.1 coordinate 35,929, forward strand.
CTGGACGTTCTGTATATGCATCTGCTACAGTCATGCCCCAATGTTTCCAAAGTTATGCAGATTCTTAGGGTCGTGCTTACTGGATTTACGCGTTCGGATCGAATTGAGGAGATGTTGAATTTCGACTACGGCGACATTGAGGTTGCCCTGGGACCATTGACTTCAATTGTTGGCATCCTCTACTTTAATGGCATACATCTATTACATGCATCCTTTTCCGACTTTCTTGTTGATAGTACGCGTTCTGCTCACTTTCATATCAATCTACAGGCCGTTCGAGAGGACATGCTTCTCACTTTTGTCACAAACAGCATGAATCCGCATCTGATCCCTAACAACAAAGATGTGTTTGGCCTTAGTTCGATGGCAGAGTTGCTGCAATCTACGCTCATCGATGCAGAACAGCTAACGGACAATATGAGAACCACATTGATGAAGTTGTCACTTCCAGAACTGTGGAATGCCTGGGGTTCTCAAATTGATGGCAATACACAAATTTCAAGGCCACTGCATCGAATGGAATTTGTTTGCGGAATCTTGGATTGTTTTAAATTGATCGGCATCGGGGTAAGGCATGGTTAGTCGGTTTGAGTGATAAACTTATCAAATTGCTACAGTTCCATAAAAACTCGTCCACGGAGGAATATCTAATGGCCTATCAACACCATGTCTCTTGTTTCGCACCAATTTTTAGGTCCAACTTCGAGAGATATTATCTTGAAACAGATCTCATACATCTTGCTATTATTGTATTCATCTACCCGGAGCATATGCGTCAGCAAGAAGGTTGGGGGATGTTGTGTGATTGTCACATGTCCATGATATTGCAACAGCTTCTGCAGCTCACCGACAACCTGATTCGTATTGACGAGTGCGCACTCGAAATGACTTCCATGTTTTTATCTTCCGGATATGATCACTTCATCCACCTGTGGAATCAGATACCTAGGCATACATATGGACAAACTGCGCTGAGAATCTTGCAGGTTCTATGTAGCCATCGTCCACGCTCTATACCAGCCAGCCTTTGCCCTCAGAATGGGTCAATGTCAATTCGACATATTCGATATCTACGCTGGCGACGCGAGCAACGATATCGACACGGTGTCAAATTAGTCATGCCAAAGGTTTACAACACGCGGCATTTTCCACCCGAGCTCCCCATAGCAGTTCGTGTGGGGCTCGAGGTTCTTCCCGCACTCCTTTTACAGAGCCCAGAATCAACTGATCTCTCCGAATTCATTCGTAACAACGGGAAAAACATCGCTTTTATTTCGAAGCTGACACGCAAAGCCATTCGCGCCATGCACGAGTATTTGGACCAAGTTCATGAAGATGCGTAGACGCTGACCACGCTCTATTATAACTGAAACAACGCCCACGTGTTTATAGTAGTAGGAGTGCTTCACAGCTATAGATGTCGGAATTGAGGTCTCTTGCATGCGAGTCTATATAAATTTATGTTCTCCACACTTTGCTACACAAGACTTTCTAGCTCAGACTAATACCCAGACTCCAATCAATTCCACGTTTGAAGTTCGTCATAATATACCGCATGGACATCAGCGTGGTCAATCGCGTGCCTCCTCGTCCTTAAGTGCTTCTTCAAAACATCTGGCCGCACATTCCGAAGCACTCTCAAGCACAAGCGACACTTCATCGCTACTCCAGAGTGTTTCGTTACCACATGGCGAAGCAAACTACTCTTCACATATTCCCCGCAGCATTCACAGATCCCTCCAGGCTCGGTGGCTGTTGGGATATGGTGTATCTTCTGTACGTGCTGCTTCCATGCTTTGAGGCCGATGAGAGGCTCAGAGTCTGTGCACCCTGGGAATTGACATGCGACGGGTACGAGGTTCATGGGTGCGTAGAGGGGATGAAGCTGAGATGCTGGGTTCGCGGATGGGGATGGCGAAGTTGAAGTCGAGTCGGGCGTGCGAGGTACTTCATCAATAGCAATGCAGCGACTTGGTTCATCTGCGTCAACGATGCCCTGGGTAAAAAAACCAATCACAGGCCCCGAGGTAGCAGTAGGTGCTGTGTCAAATCGAGCATTCGGTCGTGCATACGGCGCAGATAATTTCCTTTGTTCGCGTCGACCATCTATGCGCTGATCTGAACTGCTCTGCGCAGAATTGAGAACAATTTGGTTAGAGATGTCAGATAAAACATCGTAGATGGAAGGCGTCATATATGCGGATGATGGTACCGACGTGGACAGTGGTATAAACGCATTGGGAAGTGTCGGGGGATTGGACGACCTGGATGCGTTTGATGGAATTTGAGAAAGTGGTAGCATATACGTTGGGGTGGGGCTCGTGACACTATTAGATGTCGTTTGTGCGATGTCGATAGAGTTCGACCACGGATTAAAAGTAGACTGGCAAATGGGAGAGGTGTATTGTTGAGTAAAGATGTTCATGTCGGTACCGAGCTGTGGATATGAAGGCCGCCTCATATCTGGAAGGTCACTCGCGTTGTGCGAGTCGGTGAAAGGTTCGGGTTGAAAATGTAACGCGTTCTGCTCCTGCTCCTGAGAGAACGCGCCCGTATAGACACTCTGAGAATCATTTGTGGCTAATCTTTGAGGACAGAATGTGGTTTGAGGAAGGCAATAAGTGGCATCAAGACCAAAATTCGTGGTGTTTTGCTCGAAGCTTGAGTCGTAGGGCGAGATGCTGGACTCGAATTAGACGACTCAGCTGATATTGGAGAGAAAGTAGCGTACCTAGTGTCAGAGCCGCCATAAAAACCCTCTGATTCAGATGACAGACCTGACGATCCTTGAAGAAATTCATCAGAGAGACTGAAAGCGCATCTCTATGAGCGCGTGAAGCAATAATGTTGTATGAGAGGAGCTTACTTCGACATTTCCTCAATAAACCAGCTCACACTTAGAGGAGTAACAGTTGATGAATAAAAGATACAGTCGGGTAAAATCTGTGAAGTCGTAGTGGTAGAAAGCAAGACGAAAAGCCACAGCTGGAGTTCAGATTATAATGAGCGCGTCGCAGTCATGTGATGGAAAGACGCGAGTGTCGCCACTCACCGAAGCATTGCAATCAAACCAATTTGCATGGCTCCCCAGCGGTATATTAAGCTTAGTAGATAATAGAAAATCGATTAGAAGAGGAATATGTTGAGTAGACACTGGAAGGGAAGCAGACGCGCAGGTATCGTCTACGACCTAAGCCATCTCCGAGTCTACTTATATGTTCTGTCAAGCCTATAAATATAAAATGTAGTCCGTCAGTCGCTTTTTTATATGATCTCAAATAAAGAGAGCACAAAGAACGTTTACTTGACATAAAACCTGACAATATGTCGTTGAACAAATTAGGATCACCTTCTGGCGTTTTAGTCCTCTGATCACGGAATCTAAACGCTGTTACTCTCCTCATTGATCTAAATCCCAATGAAACTTTTGCCCGAGTCCATCATACAAATGACAGCGAATTTCAGTATGAACTGCAGACCCCACAAGCACAACAAAAGAGAGATGAATGCCAGTGTTGTTGACAATGCTTATCCGAATTTCGCACGGACCCTTTTGGCTGACGTGGACGGTCCGGTTCACTGGTTGTCCTCCGCTCCCACCTGCCTTTTCCGCCTGTGCTCAGCGCAAAACGAACCACTAAAGAAGATCATTTCGAACCTCAACGACCTACAGCACTAGGCATGACGGAATGTGGAACAGTGCAGAAGCGTTGAGGTCTAGGTGCATTGCCCACATGCTCTCTTTGACTTAGGTTGAAAAGATTTCGTCTTTTTAGCTCCAGGTATGTACCGACACGGAACCCTATGTTAGCGTACATCATCCGATGTTGCTGGCGATGCCTCTTGCTGGCGATGTATGGGAGTTTCTCCGCAAACTACGGCTTTCGTCATGTCGTGTCCGAAGGTGAGTGCAAGTCACTTCGTTTCTTTCTTTCGACTAGGCACTCAGTTTTTCCGCTTTAACAGCCCGCAGCCCAGAAGATGGACCCGGTTGGAACTAATTATCAATCTATCGATGCCTAAGTCATCCTGCGATGGTATGAAAGCTTATGAGCGGTGTGCCATAAATATAGGACCTAGGTGTGAATGTTTTTATCAACTTATGTATGTCAATTTGACAAGTGACATGCACAGCCCTAATGCGAAGTCAGAAAGTGCAGTGCCTGTCAATCCCACTGTTAAATACTGGATGAGGCATAATTTTTAGTCAATACGTTTTTTTCCCCCTCACACAATGTTTGCGAGCAGCAATGTCCTGATCATTGGCGGGGAATTTGTCAACGTCAGTGAATCACGGCATCGTATAGGTCTGCAATGCTATTCTATTTATGGAATTGTCTCACTCACGTTCAACTTTTGAAGCATTTGAAAAGCTCGAGAAGGCCTCAGCACCTAGCGCGCTGCATGACTCTAGCGCGCGTTTTGATCCTCCAAAATGCCACCCAAATACGCGTGTCGCTATCCTCGAGTACCTTATGGGATGGATTTTTGGACATAACGACCCCGACGCGCTTATTTTATGGCTCTACGGACCAGCTGGTGCAGGAAAGTCGGCAATTCTGCAAACTATAGCAGAGCGCTGCTTTGAACGCAGAATCCTTCTCGCAAGCTTCTTTTTCGGACGCTTAGATCCAACTAGGAATACCGTCAAACCGTTCATCGCGACACTCGCCTACCAGCTCACCATAACGCTTCCACAAATCAAACCCCTTGTCGAGAGCGCTATCGAGTGCGACCCACTCATCTTCGATAAATCCCTCGCCACTCAACTTCAATCCCTCATCGTCGATCCTCTGAAGGACCTTTCCGCATCAGGATTCTTCAAAAACCCAGAAACTTGCGCACGTCTCATTCTCATCGATGGCCTAGATGAATGCCAGGATCCACGCATGCAGAGCATGGTTATCCGAGTTCTCGCTGATACTCTACGCTCGCAGAAGCTACCCCTCATCTTTCTCATTGCCAGCCGTCCCGAGCAACATATCACGATCACATTCAACTCGACTTCAGCTGCAGGACTCTGGCGATCCTTGGTACTGGACGACTCGTTTGATCCGGAGGATGACATCCGCATGTTTCTCGTAGACTCGTTCGAGGAGATCAGGACCACACACCCTCTTAAACACCTTGTTCCTCATGCATGGCCCACCGAGTCAGATATAGATATGCTGGTCACGAAATCTTCAGGACAATTCATATATGCATCCGTGGTGGTCAAATATATCTCAGCACACCATGATCGTCCTCACGATCGGTTGGAAGTGATCAAGGGTCTGCGCCCTGCGCGACGCGAGGTCCCCTTTTCCGAACTCGATGCAGTATACGTGCACTTGTTATCATCCTGTCCTGACTCGAGCACTGTAATAGCAGTTCTCGGCTTCATAGTCATCGAAATCTCAGCAACGAAGAACATTGAGATCCTTCTTGACCTTCAGCCAGGCGACGTCGATATTGCGCTTGCACCGCTGCTTTCAATCCTCAACTTCCGTGTTACTCCCAGCACAGATATATCCATATCCTTTTCGCATGCATCATTCGGCGATTTTCTCGTTAATGCTTCTCGAGCAGGCCAATTCTGGATAAACACATCCGCTTCAAATGAACAGATCCTTTCGTCTTGTGTCGAGAAAATCATGAATCCGCTTTTGATCGACACAAATCGTCATTCCCAGCCGGGATCCCTGCTCTTGAGGATATGGGGCCCCATAGACACCATCGTGCATCACATGCCATTAACGGAGACGATGGAAGAAATATTAATGACGATGTCCCTTCCACGCATCTGGACAGCCTGGGATACGATAACTTACTCCGAGATGCAACAGTCCATTCGTACTCCAATTTCGGAGCGGTCTCATTTTATAACGATCTTACTTTCTTCATTATGTCCAGATCCAATTGTACGTTAACCACTAGTTACACTTCCTTTTCGTTCATCTCATTTATCTTTATGGTAGATTCCCATCACCGATTCCGAGTCCGTCTATCGCGAGGAATACCAGAAGATTTACGAACATCACGTCAACGCTTTTGAGCCTATTTTAAAATCTGAAGTACTCAAATATTATACAAATTCTGACCTCACCTCGCTTCTCATTGTCACCCAGATGGGTCTACAGCCAGTCCCAAAAGCCTTTCCTGGAGCTTACAATTCTCTTATTCGACAGTTGCTTCATCTCAGTGACAACTCCATCAATTTTGACTATACTCACTGTCAATTCATCAGTCGTCTGGGCCTCACCGGAAATATTTTTTCGCACTACGTGCATTTGCTGAGCGGATCACAAGAAGCTTCTGAGCTGCGCTTCGGCGGGGACGACTACGCTCAAACTGCCTTACAAATTCTTCAATTCCTGTGCTCCGAGCCTCCATACGCAACTGCCAATTCAAGAAACTTCATTCCCCCAAAATACTCTCATCGAAAACACCCCACTCATTACCGATATTCTCGTATCCGGCGCTTGTATAAGAATCAATATGGAATGCGTTTAATCAGCAACGCACCCGAATTTGCGTGTAAAATAGGGATTGGATGTCTGATCAGGATCCTTCCACATTCGTCGAGCATGGTGGAGCTTAAAGATTTCATTTGTACGGCAACGAAGGAGGTTGCATTCTTGCCATATTTTACTCATAGAGTCATCCGTGCGATGTATGAATACCTTGAAAATTAACCCATTTTCACTACATACTACTATAAAATAGCTTGCTACTGTGAGCAATGCTTCCATTGCTTTTAATCTTGGTAAGGGCATGTAGGCGACTGGGTAGGGACTTCATCCACCACTCTCAGTTCGTACCCTTAATCCTACCTTGACGCCCAAAGGAATATAGAATTAAGCCTACCCTTTAGTCCTCCCTTGTGGTTATATGTGCCGAGGGAATAAGTCTAATGCAATCCTATCCTGTATGCTTGTAATCTTTTCTCGTAGGCTTGCAATCCTAACTATGTTGGCTACAATAGGCTTCGGTACTTTTTCAAATAGGATTAGATAGGATTGAAGTATAAAGGATTAGATAGGATTGATGTATATAGGATTGGATAGGATTGAAGTATATAGGATAACGTAGGATTTGTATAAGCTTATAACAAATGTAGGATTGTATAAGCTCTCTACACATATGTGCATAGGATTAGTAAACAAATAATTGTATAGGATTGGTGCACATACGATTATGTAGACTACGCTTACTTGATACTTCGGGGACTGGGGGGAAAGTCAGCGAAAGAGTTTCGCTTGCATTGACTTGCTCATCTTATATAGTAGGCGATATTTCTTCCGAGTGGCATCAGCTAACAATGCCACTTACTCTGCGCAGCACACATCGCTTTTGTGATACCTTGGATATCAGTGGCGAGACAAGTTGCTTGCGTTATCAGGGGCCAACTCTCCGGGTGATTGGGCCACAGTGTTATTCACATTTCTCAAAATAGCTTGCACTTCTAAGGAGCACATTATTACCTTCAGTCCGACAGAAGAGATCCTCATGGGACTGCACGATAATGATGACATTATCGAGCTACCAGACCCTCCGCATATGTCTGCAGTTTCAAGTCCAGTGCCACTCAATCCATCCGTACGTGATCTGGAACCACTGCCACTCAATCATTTGAACCCCGCCTCATCTCCATTGAGCGCATCTACAACAAGTGGTGCTCCGTTGAACATCTTGCCACTGAAGACCACTCTGTCTTGAATCCACCCACATCATCTCAATTAAAAGTGCCATTGCATGATCCAGAATCGCCGCCACTCAACCAGTTGAGCACCGCCTCATCTACGCCGAATGCTTTTTTGACTATGTCGTCATCAAATTCAATCCCAGTGACCGAGTCTCCCACAAATCTCGCCCCTTTAAATGTGTCTCTGCCAAATCTTGAACCGTCAAATGTGTCTCCCCCAAACATAGCGCTGGTGAGCGCATCCCTTTCACACCCACCTTCACCCACTCCAGCACTGCCAAATGTGCCTCCACCGGATCCAGCGTCCGCCTCTGTCTCAACTACGCCATTATTACCTCCCAAGGTTCCGAAACGAGGGAAAGGCCGCTCGAAATAAGCTAAGGATCAGAAAGTCGGTGATGTATTGCGAAAGTCGACACGTTCCATCCCCGCAAAACGCAAGATTGAAGAAGTTACTGGTGGGAGTGGTCAAAATTCGACGGGCTGCGCAAAGAGGAAGAAGTTCGAGTAATCATTTTCCCATTATAAAAATTTTCATTTACTAACTCAAATGTAGTTTTGCATGGGTAGACACTGATGGAAATATTGTAGAGAATGAGGAGTATCAGCGAGCAAAGATGGGTATGCCTGATGCTGGAGGTGATGTGAGAATGGCTGAATGATTCTGACCGACAATTTCTCATCACTAATAGACTATGGACGGAGGGTAGGCTTAGCAAGTATATGATTGAATTCAGGTAAGATTAGAATGGGATTAGCACATAGGCTTGTATTAGATTGTGATAGGATTGATAGGATTAATGATTGCATATAGGCTTATGGTTTTCAGATAGGATATGGTAGGATAGCAGGTTTACATAGGATTAAATAGACTTGTATCATATGGTTACTGGATTATACAAAGAGTATTTCAAAGAGTAGACTCGATCCTATATTCCTTTGCACCATAAGGTAGGATCGAGCATACGAATTGATATCACTGCTTCATCAGGATAGACCATTGGCCAATGGCTGCATTTCATTTACAGACTCAACATATTTACAAAATTTCAATTCACCGTCTCACTACATATCCAATTGATAAGCCCCTACTGATGGAAGCACTGGAACGAGCTGATCGCGTCGTTGATGCCTGAAGGAAGGCTACTAAATCCTGGCTTGGTGGCAGTGTAGGTCAATCCCTGACAATTGTTGTCACTAATCGTAAATGCATCAATATCCGGTAGTTTGCGAAGAATAAAGAAAGGCACGTACGTGTAGGTAATACAAATGAACCCAGCATCAGGGCCAAAGCTCGAGATCGTGTCCTGGAAAGGAGACACGAAGTTGATGCACTCATCAACGTTGAACGCGACGTTGGCGCAGATTCCAGTGAAGTTGTTATCAGTGCAGACGAAGAGATGGCCATCGACTTGGGCAGCCCTGGCTTCAACGGCGTCCTGAATAGACATAACGAAAGAGGTCAAGATGTGAGTAACCCGGACAACGATGAATAATTTCGTACCACGTTGGCGGTGGGTGCAGCGTTGACGTTCGCGACGAGAGCGATAGCTGCGGCGGCGAGGAGGCGAGCAAACTTCAAAGAGTACATGTTGAGATATCTGATGTGTTTCGATGAAGGTAGAACAAGTGACTGTGGGCGTTCGCTGTTCTGACGAAAGATGGCAGAAACCGACTCCCTTTTATACGTTTTTTTACCCCTACAAAGGATGTCCAAAAAGAATATTTTTTGTGTCACCGGACGCGTATTTTCTTTCATAAAGTTTCATTGTAGTTATTCAGCTTGCGGAGTTGTATGGCATTGGTTTAAGAATAGAATAGTCATTTAGGATTTGATCAACGCACCTCCGTTCTGGATGGAACCCTACGTAAGTGGTCCTACCGAGCTTAAGTGTGCACCTAAGAAAGACAGATCTCCAGAGTATCTTCAGTCCAATTTTTTTTTTGATAAATTTCGTCTTCGTACCCCATGATAAGTGAAGGCCAGTTTTCTGCACAAGGCATTCAAACACGTCCAGTTTTAGAATACACCTTGCCAAGAAAAAATTCAGTCCATGCCTTCGCGAAAACGACGAGAATGATGTGCATCACTACTTCCAGATCATCAAGTCAGCTGGCTTAATGCGGAAAAGGTGGACGCGCAAGCAGACTCTGTGCAAGAAATTCAAATCCGCCACCGAGGAAAGAGCAACGCAAGAATTTCAAATTTCTGATTGTGCCATAAATACACGGTGTATTGAATAGACTTCGGATTCGCAAGGAGATGTGAGAAAAGTATGCATTATTAATGTAATCTGTAAATGACACGAGCACTTCTGTCTCGGAAATCAGAAGAAAAATAGTGCAGGTGATAAATGTCCCATGGAAGAAAAAAGCCTTTCAATTCGATGCATTGAGACACGTCCAAAATAACTCTCAGAACTGCATTCGTAATGATGAGGTGAATGAGCACCGAGAACAGTAGTTAGATAATATTTCAAAGTCAGGGTATTCTCTCCATCGGCATGGCCTTGGCATGGTCATGAGCGGGAAGTGTGAAAGATGCGCATCACACGCGCGCACGTGTGCAATGTAAGCGCCAGGGGGCATCCTCGGAGCCAGACCCCTTGCAAATAGGCGCATCTGTCAGCGGCAAAATACGGGCTGGCTTCGGAAGATCATCCGGACACAGTGACAGCTGAGTCGCCTCCTCTGGAGGGCGCATTACGACGTAGACGGAGTTAGATCAGAGATGTACACAAAATCGTTGAAACGTATACATCGCTTTTACGAGTTCACGAATTCCAAGTCAGTAGGATCAGAATTCATATAATCACATAAGACCAGATCTATTGTCCTTTCGTGGACGTTTTCAGAACCAAAAGTCACCGAGTATTGTCACTGAAGGGTGTCCCAGGACATATTTTCCACGTACAGATATCGTCCCATCATCGCGAAGTCCCATCCAGGCGCGTAAGCAGCAAGAACAAAGCATTGACTTGGACAAGCTTTTCCTTCAGTGGGGCCGCATCGCAGGAGGACAACCGGTAGTACAGGCACAGTTTGCGAACGAAACGACATAGTGGGATCGATGACAGTATTCCAGCGACTCCAGTCCCTTTCCTCGGCCAAGTAGAGCACAAAACGTACGAGAAATCCATGTTCATTCCGTACTTGTCTCGAGAATGTACGACTGCAATTCGTCAGCAAAAATGTGGCATCTAGGGGAATCCCATACGTCTGCGCGGTGTTACGTGGCTTTTCCTCCTTGACGACATGTTCCAGAGGCCACACTCCCATGGGCGTTCTAAAGCTCTGCAGAGCGAATTATTTGACTTGTCGCTAGATAAAAGAGAACTGGACTCACTTCGCTGCCCGACCACAGCAAACAATTTCGTGATTCGTAACGTTCGTTCGTACACGTGTTCCTAATCTGTTGTTTGAAGGGGAAGGACGTCAGCCTTTGATTCAGACTTCACAGAAATGCCATCCTCTTATGGGAGTGCATTATGCAACACAGAGCGAAGGATAACGACTTCGAAAAAAAAATGCGGAGGAAGATGCGTGGTGAAGAACGTAGTTCAAGTTCAACCTCCAATCACGTTGGCGCAATTACGCCAACGGCTAGACACACTCTGGGCCTGATTTCATCATAAAATCGGGAAATTACACATGTTCCTATCCCGACGGCGCGCTTACCACCTGCAGCACCTCCAACACCGTTTCAGAGGGCTTATTTAATTTATCAGCACTTTATTGCAAGAAATAAAGAGACGTTATACCCGTAAAATCAAGCCTTATACATTCCACCTCCCAGCGGCGTAAAGCGGAGACAAGGATGCATGTGCGATGACGGACGGAGGAGAAAGGTGCCATCAACGGACCCAGATTCCCGCCCGAAATGCGCGCACCGGGATTGGCTGGCGGACAAAACCGGAACGAGTCACATGATGCTGCCAACGCTCAAAAGTTTTGTTCGTCCGCCTCCGTTATTTCCTTCTTTACAACTCCTACCACCATCGTCTGTCCTCCGAGCCCGCTCTAAGCCGCCTCGCTTTATTCTTTTGTATAATTTCTCTTATTCCTAACTACTCTTTTAACTCGAAATGCCTTTCTCTGCTGGTGAGTTTTCTTTTGGCCCGGTGCGGGGTACGCAAATAGCAAGGCTAATGCGTTTGGTGGGTAATAGGTGACTCTGCTAAGGGTGCTTCCCTCTTCAAGACACGGTGCGCTCAGTGCCACACCCTTGGAGCCGGCGAGCCTAACAAGGTCGGCCCTAACCTGCACGGGTGCGTATTTCGCCTGCGTCGTCATCGCCTCGAACGCGACAGCTCATCGTGATGTTCTTGTCCTTGTGTAGTATCTTCGGCCGCAAGTCCGGCCAGGTCGACGGCTTCTCGTACACCGCCGCCAACGTCAACAAGGGTGTTACATGGGAGGAGGAGACCCTCTTCGAGTACCTCGAGAACCCCAAAAAGGTGCGCTATACATGTTCATGCGGGATTACAGATACTGTACTGACGTGGTGCTTCTGTAGTACATTCCCGGAACCAAGATGGCCTTCGCTGGTCTCAAGAAGGACAAGGACAGGAACGACCTCATCACCTACCTCAAGGAGGCCGTAAGTCTACCATCCTCGCCGTTCCATCATACCCTGAGCACTAACTTTCTCCTTCGCAGACCGCCTAAATCTCCCTATCCCTTTTTTGACACGACTCTCATGGCTGGACTTGCAACGCGGTACTACCTAATTTCACACTCACCACACACACGATGTTATTTGGCGGGATTGGGCGGGATTCTTTCATGTACGACGCACTACCTACCACTTGTTTCCCCGTTGCAAGAAGATCTGTATATTACCTAGACGCGATCATACCAGCTATTATTGTCTTGTGTCTTCATCTCTCTGTGCGATGCGTTGCTCCCCGTATCATGTTACCCTACTCCCTCCCCCGCTCATCTGGAATAGATTTTTATTTTTTTTATTCTCTATTGGGCTTGGCCTTGCATACGTCAGTCTGTGTGATGTCATGATTATTTTTAGGAAGGATGCCTTCCAGACTTGTTCGATGATGCTTTTCGAGGTTCATGGGAGTAGCTACTACTAGAACAGCTCCCCAGGGGTGAGAAATCCATCTTTGCTCGCTGCGTCCTATTCGATGTGTCAGTTGACGTGGGCGCGAGGGCCCTCGGTGTGGACTTCACATCAGTGTCCATAGGGAGCAGGTACATGGAGCGACTGGGTTGGCCGTTCGGGATGACGATAGTATGATTCAATTTATGCATGCATATACCAACGTTTTCTTCCCAAGGAGAATCGGATCGGGATTCGAACCACCTACGAGCGCCCAATTGCGCTCCGCACCTCCCAATCGCAAGTTGACTACTGTTATGAACCAAAGCCTATGCACGTGCCGTCTAAACATCCAACATCTAATGATGGAATCGGAACTAGATCCCATCGACTCTCTTTCTCGAACCTGCTTTATAAGTGGATTGTTTCTAGTATCTTTCGCGATTTCTCTTGCAAACGACTTTCTGCTCTTATACTCGTACTGAAGCGATACTGCGATTCACATAACCCAACACCGAGACCGGCAACAGCACAATCAACACAAAACCACCCGAAAGCCACCTGAAATTACACTCAAACCACCCACTTAACAATAATCACTCAAAAACCAATGGATCCTACACAAAGGTACCGCTCAGCCCCAGCCACGAGCACCGCCCTTACCACCGCCTCCGACGGCTCGCGGACGATGACGCTCACGGGCACGGGCACCCCAACAGCGACGACCGACGAGGAGGTGGAGTGTCTGAGCGAGGGACAGACCGTGGGTGTGCTCCGTCTCCGGCCGAAGAAGATGGGTAATCGGGTTGCGTGGGACGAGGAGGTGGTGGATAATGAGGGGGCGGGGAAGAAGAAGTCGAAGAGTGAGTGCTTTCCTATGATCTTGATTTGCGCAGGCGTTTGTTTCTGACTTGGTTTGGGGTTTGCGTAGTTTGTTGTATCTATCATAAACCACGACGATACGACGAGTCGTCGGACGAATCATCCTCCTCTGACTCGGATTCCGACTCTCATCCTGCTCATCCACATCCCCATCCTCATTCGCATCGCCACCCTCACCCACACCCACATCCACATCCACATCCACATCCACATGACGACGGTGCTGCAGCAGGTCTAAGCCGGTCAGAAGGAACGCAAGGGGAGGTGCACGAGCTCGAGCTCTCGGACGCCGATGAGCCGAATGCATACGAAAAGCCTGCGCATGGGACCGGAAAGGGAAAGCGGAAGGATACTTCATCTTGTGCGTAGTTTTACTTTTCGTTTGCGATTAAGGACTAACTTGGATGGATGTGTCTTAGCGTGAACTGCGGGGTTAGAATACAATTACCTCTCTTCATATCATCTTGGCATTTACGTTCAATGAGTGTTTCATTCATTTAAAATCGCATTTTATCCAGATACGGATTTTGTTTTTCTCGCCTTGGAATTGTGGACTCGCTGCCCTTCTCGTTTGTGTACTAGACTTTTTGTTTAATCGGCTGTTTGAATTCATTCCAATCCGCAATGGTTTGAATTTGTTATTCAAAGGGAATTCTGAGGACGCTCCTTATTTTCTAAGGCGACTCTCAAACAAATCGAGTGTTGAGCGTCAACGAAGCACAACGCGAGCGCATGCGAAAGTTCGAGATGACACTCCTTGTCTTTCCATTGGCACAGGGAGCATAAAATTATATTTCATAGTATTTTATATACTTTCGTGGAATTCATTCGCATTGGTTTAAATATTTTCCTTTACAATTCTATTGACAGTATTCAAATTCAGTTACTGCTAAACCTACAGTGGCGATCAAAAGTTACATACAAGTAAGCGTCCCGATACTCTACAAGTCCAATCATTTATACATTTAGAAAAGACAGAAAGATGGAAATCTACTGAACAATGAATCTTATCCCAGGACTGACAGACATCTGGGTTGACTCGGGGCGATTGAATCGAATAGAACGGTGTTTCCCTGCTTTGATCTCAACATCAGTAGAGTCTGAATCGACAGACGAAGGGAGGAGTGTTGTTGATGGTGCTCGTCCATTGGCAACGCGAATGATAATTAGGAAGGGGGAGATCACCTAATTGGCTATTAGAAAATCTGCGACAGAAAATAGCCTGGGGCTTACACAGATATGTGGTAGGAGTGTCGCTGGAATAAGAGATAAATTCCAGACTAGATCACTGGGAGACCACTCCATTCCAAGAGAAATAACGGCGAATATAACAATCAAGGCGCAGGACTCGACGCACATTGCCATTATGCGGCGAAGTGGAGATGTCTTCTCTTTGACGCCCAGGACACTCTTCAGGGCTCGTTCGTGGTAGAGAAGGCGGGACACGATTAATCCGGATAAAATGAGGTTTATGGTGATTGTTACAGCGAGAAGCGGCGTCGCAGGTGCGAAGTTGGCATCTGCCAGAACGATGGTTAATACAGCGGATGCTATCGCATATGTATCAGCCACATTTATTTTGAATTGGAGATTTAGATTCCGTACTAAGAGAACAGAGGAAGAGGAGGACCAGGAGACAGCTAACTGCGATTCGCAATCGACGATTAACGCCGTTATAGAGTACCCAGCAGCGCCAGGCCTAAAGGGTAATTCAGTCGAAAACATCCAACCAGAGAAGCAAACTAGAGCGCACCATAAGTCCATCAGCACCCGACGCAGCAAAAGGCAGCGTAACAGCGACGGAGTCATATATGAGCGCTCCGATAATATTGCTTTCGCTATAAAAATCGAACATTGAAAACAATACATTCTGCACGAAAACGACATTCTGCACAAGTGCGCCTGTGCTAAACAGCGTCATCAAGACGGTGTAGCAGAGCAGAGTGCTTTTCATGCGGGAGGAGTACACGCTCTTCGCGCTGTATATTCCGCGGAAGGCGGTGATGGAGAGCGCGACGACGATGCACCAGGCGACCGTTGCAGCGAGGGTGGTGTACATGACCTGCTTCGTGAATGCTGGTTCCGGGATGCAGTTGAGTGCTGGATCGGCCCCGCCAATTGCGTAGCAAGGATTTCCGGGAACGGTCGAGTTAGTCATGTCCGAGTCCATGATTGCTCCAGAGCAACAAGTCTAAGGGGAATTGAAGGGACAAATACGGGGGTTGTTGCGGTTCTCAGAGGCTTTTTAAAGTTCGTATTTGGCGAGTTTATAGCACCCAGGGCCACAGGACACGGAGATTTCCCCTTGCTACAACTCTGTCTGACATGCCGGAATGGATTCAGAAGAATTGAGCCCAAATGACTTGATGAATGGATTCAGGAGGAGGATTGGTAGCTGTGCATCGTGAGATTGCTAGGAAAGTATCCACAGAAGAGGCCTGTAGACTTGCGACAGAGACAGCTCTGATAGACAGGATGGTGACTGGTGGCAAGAATATATTAATACGAGAGCCTAATTTGGACGGAGATTGATATTTTCCACGTTTCCAAGCAAGGTTGGCTTATCTTGCCATATTTTGGAACGTCCAATCTTGGTATCCGGCGTATAGATTGGCTGACCTATTATTATGTGCAGATCAGTGCGATGGGATTGATTTCGGACTTGTTTCTGTGACCCTTTGCCTATATATTGACCGTGGTCGATCCGGTCCTTCAGTATATATCCATGGCCTTTTATATCTTAACTACGGGACCTGTTCTGCATCAGGCGAGGATCCTAACGGGATGTTACGAGTAGCGGGTTGTTTAGGCGCCCATGGACATTCTGGGTCGAAAATAAATACCAACCTATGGACGGTACGTACGTCCATTATATTCTCCAAGTGTTACATGTTACAAAATGAATAAAACATAGTACATAAATCAATTCAGAGAGTCTTGTTTCGGGATCCAGATGTCCAAAAATTAAATACAAGTCGAAAGAACGTCCAGATTGTCCAGAAAATTACATACAATTCGAAAGACTTTTCAATGTCCGGGCGAGAAGTTGAATAAATGTTGAATTATCTATTGAAAATCCGGGACGTAAATGGGATGAAATAGCTTGAGACTGAAGTGTGCCTCACTGAGCCGTAAAATTCCCATCCTCGTTGGATGGGGCCTGCGTTGATACTGGCCGTTTGAACCGAATTGACACATGTCCTGGTACTTTCTTCTCGACATCACTTTCGTCGGAATTGATCGACTCAGAAATAATAGTGGTGGTAGGGGCACGGCCATTGGCAACACGAATAATAATCAATAATGGTGATACAACCTGGAATTAAAGGTCAAACACGGCTCCACAGAAACTTAGTATGGCTTACGCATATATGAGGCAACAGCGTCAAAGGAATCACGCTCAAATTCCATACGAGAGCATTCGGTGCCCATTCCATTCCAAGTGCCAATGCAGCGAAAACGACGATCAACGCGCATGATTCGACACACATCGCTATGACGCGTCTGAAAGGCGAGGTCTTCTCCGCTATTCCAAGTGTTTTCTTGAGGATGAATTCATGGTAAAGGAGACGGGAGACAATAAGAGCGGATAAGATGAGGTTGATTGTAATGGTCACTGCCAGCAGTGGGGTTGCAGGAGCAAAGTCGCCGTTTGCAAGGACTATAGTCAATACGGCGGAGGCTAAGGATCAGTTAGTTACAAATCCATGGAGATGGTTAAATAGGGTAAGTACGCACTGAGAGAACATAAAAGAAGAAAGACCAGGAGGCAGCAAACTGACAGTCTCAGCCGATAATTAACTCCTTGATATAGGATCCAACAACGCCAGGCCTATCAATAATTAGAAAACAAATTCGCCTGATGGATAAGGAATACAGACATACCATTAAACCATCCGCACCGGTCACGGCGAAAGGCAGAGTAATAGCGACAGAATAGTAAACAAGCCCTCCTAGAATAAAACCATCACTGTAATAATCATACATAGTAAACACCAGGTTCTGCATGAGGATAATGCCCTGCGCCAACGAGCCTGTGCTGAACAACGACATCAAAGCGATGTAGCAGAGTAGGCTACGCTTCCTCCTCAAAGAGTAGTTCTTCGCGTTGTAAATTCCCCGGAAGGCAATTACGGCGAGGACGACGACAAGGCACCAGACGGCGGTGGATACGAGCGTGGTGTAGACGATTTCCTGGTGGTATGGACTTTCTGGGATGCAGTTCCATGCTGGGTCGGCCCCGCCGATTATATAGCACGGATTGCCTGGAACGGTCGAGTTGGGGGGGTTCATGGAGGTAGCAACACCGTAGTTGGGCGGTATTTATTCTTCACAAGAGCGGAGATGTTTCCAGCTCTTCGGGAACATCCTAGATAACTCACAGAATTATCCGAACCGCCGGAACTGAAGAAGGGACCTCATATGACTTTATCAATACCTTCGACGGAAGCGTTAGTAGTGGTACATCGCAGAATAACCAAGGAAATACGCTACGAAGGGGCAGTAGGTGCGCAACCGATGCGCCTCTGATAGACAGGGTAGTGACTATCGGCAAGATTACATGCGGCTATTTTTGGACTTTGACAGATAGCCTTGATTGTATCGTTCCTCTAGCATTTGTTTCTTAGTGCACATGAGCTTATTCCGGAGAGAATCCCCTAATCTCCCCGGCCCATATCAGATCGACTTTTGTTCCCTCTTTCTGTTCTGGTTTTATTCATTGAGGGTGTTGTGATTTACTAAATTTATAGTCAGTCGCGATCTCTACCAGCCTTAGTCTTCTAGAAGAACATATTTTATCCTTTACATAGATTAGCGCCATCACCTCCCAGTCGGAGTTATGTGTAGAGGTCGATTCAGTCTGATGTTCCCCCGACTCGATGTTGGGACGATAAAGAGATTATTGATTCGTAATTTCGTCATCAATCGTATGTATCGGTTCGACATGAAGCATACATAGGGATTACGCGCAGAAATTTGTTACTCTCAAAGAGATACCCCAGAGCAAACGGCAATGTTTGCCGTCAGAACAAACAGACAAAGACCATGCTGCCAACCTGCTACCATTCCTTTGTGAACCAATCAGGAGTACAAGGTGTATTTCTCTTTGACATTAACGATCTTTGTCGAATGTTGAGGGAAGAGAGCTACTCCTTTTCTTCGTCCGGACATGTTTCTTTTTGCTCTTTATCATTCACGGCTCTTTGTTACAAAGTCGCAACAATTCTATAAAACCCTCGACCAGATCCTCTTCCCAATATCAGCATCACCTGCATCTCATACCTAGTACGAGTCGCACTGCATAATTTAGAGCTCTACATCCATACCCCGCCATGTGCAGACGAATCCCCTGCTCCAGATTTTTATATCTCATTAGATCCTGCGCCGCGCGGCTTTGATGCGTTCTTCCACGCTCATCGCTGCCCACGTACGATTTTAGTGGATGATAGAAATTCTGGACCTGGGTAGTGTACTGCTTGGCTTTTGTTCACGAGGGTGATATTAGGGGATGACAATGTCTGCGACGTTCAAATTGAGTGGCAACATAGATAATATTTCAATGCCGAGAGATGCCGCTCTTCTGAATTTGGAATTTTAGACTCCGCATCGAGCAATTCCTTCTGGGCCCTGGCTCGTTTGTTGCTTTCTTCCTTGTTCCTCGCGTCATCTGTTCGCAGAGCCATCATCCCTTTCTTTCTGACTCTCTACTGACTTTACGCTCACGAACTCTTACGCACTTGCTGGTTTCAAGGACGCAAGCAAAGCATACGCTCAGAAGTGACTCAGAGGGACGCCACACCGAACGCGGGTTACTAGAGCTTGACTAGAGCAGCTGGACTATCGCTATGGAAGTCGAGGAGGAAAAGAAGCCTTTTGATGCTGAGACGGCGCAGGAGGATGATGCGCAGCCAGACCCCGATGAGCAGCTTATGCTCGACCAGGGCAACGGGCGCATCTGGCTCGTCAAAGTGCGCACGATTCCAATGAAAGCCAATAGGACAGAATCACTAATTCCCCCGCAGATTCCAAAATTTCTGATGGAGCGCTGGTCAGCTGTGACTGCTGAAGACGTCCACCTCGCGACTTTGCGACTCTACCCATCCACCCCCGAGCGCAAGGAACGCATTGTTCTCTTTCTACCGCCCAACCGCGACCCCAACGATCCGAACTCACCCCCGTCCTCTCAGCAGTCCAACCGGCCGGTTTTCGACCAGGCTACGTCTTATCCTTCTAACGGTGCCGAGCCCGATGCTTACGAGCTCGACATGGTGAACGACAGCGTGGAGAACCAGATCGTCGTCGCCGAACGCCCGAAGGACGCCTCACTAAGCATCAGCGCGAGTGCAGCGGCTGCGACACCGAACACTCGC
Source organism: Pholiota conissans (assembly GCA_015484465.1). NCBI lineage: Eukaryota > Fungi > Basidiomycota > Agaricomycetes > Agaricales > Strophariaceae > Pholiota > Pholiota conissans. The sequence goes on from MU155280.1 coordinate 55,922, forward strand.
GCACGCACGACTATTTTAACAGGGAGGATCAAGCACGAGTGCAATCTCCGCCCCGCGTTCAGCGCGAGCTATAGACGACAGATGAAGGAGCGGCATAGGAAGTACAACACCCCCGCACGCCAGATCCGTATGATGAATACGGAGGATGTACCTGGAGGCAAGGGTGGCATCAACCGCCTCACGAGTGGCGTCGGGGTTGGTGCTGGGAACGCCTTCGGAGACTTTATCGTGCGTATCCAATTACTCCTCGTCTTTGTCCGGTAAGAGTAGGATTCACAACGTTCCCAGAAAACGAAGCCCAAGCAGGCGAAGGGCACCTTCGAGCGCATGGCGCGTATTCCAAGGAACCAGCTTCTCGATCAGCTGTTCTCTTTGTTCCGCCAGACACCGCGGTGGAGTATACGTCCATTGAGGGAGAAGACGCAGCAACCCGAGGTGTATCTCAAAGAGGTCCTGTCAGAGATTGCATTCTTGCACAAGTCTGGCGAGTACAATGGTTTGTGGGAGCTGCAGGATGCGTATAAGGATGGCTCGGTGCGTTGTTCTTTCTAGCTCATCTCCTGTCTCTTTGCTCATTGTGTATGCTGTTTCTCTAGATGAAGGCTGAGAACGTCCCAGGTCCTAGTACGCCTGCGGATTATAAAATGGAGGATGACTTTGACGAGGATGAGGATGAGGACGAGGACGAGGATATGGAAGAGGTATCGTAGGGAATATTTGCCTTTGAGGGTGGAGGTGTGCTCGCTACGATTTATTTCATATTACATTGCCCTGTATTATAGTACTAATTAATGCGCGATTGCCCCATTTTACAGCATACAAACCGTGTACGGTTGAACTTCAAGCCATCGCTTTGCCTCAACAGACTGTCGGCTACTCGTCCTATTGAAAAATTACATACCCTTTCCTATGGCTGCGCAGTATCTTCTAGCATCGCCCGCACATGTCCAGCATCTCCCCCATGGTCTCCATGCCCTTATCAATGCGCGTTCTGCACTCAATCGCATGCGTTTTTCTCTAATGGTCGTTGAGCCAATCATGATCGTCGTTTTTTTTCTGCGACGCAGACGTTTATCTGTTAAGTGACTGCCCGCTTTGCATAGATTTCCCTTATCAAATCACACAGGACCTATCATCATCGAAGAGAAGACTTGGGGCCTTTGGACAGGGATATATATAACCTCTGACTCTCCGGCTCAGCCGGTCATTGAAAGTGCGGCATCAAGGCATTCTCATGTGCGTGAAAGCCACATATTGTGCGCTATGTGAGCGGTGCTAAGTGGCACACCCTCTAAAGATTGCGACAAATCGTCTGATTTCTGAGCTTGGATAAATCGTTGCGGAGTTCTCACTGCCTTTGTTTTTGTCCGAAAACGCAGAACAAAATGCAAGAAGAGTCAAGGCCATTCAAACGTCCGTGTCAGTTGCCATCTGATCGTATCAGGATACTGATCTGTCTTTGAAGTCGTGATGAGACGAACATGGGGTTCGATAAAGTGCTATAGCTTAAGTGGTGGTAAGTGCGAAACTCCCACAATATTACATCAAACCTTACCCCTATGTGTTATCTATAGCTAGTCTACATTCAATGCTCGTTTCGTCACGAAGACTACATAAGACTAGGAGCGCACTGCATCTCATCTCTTGACTCTTCTGCGACAATCCGCCCCTCGGTATAACCGCCCAGCGCCAACCCAGCGCCTATCTTCTTACCCCGCCCCAGCTAATTAGCTATGCCACCTGTATGTCATACACTTTACGCGGGGTCTCGCAAGCGAAATTGACCGTCACTTTCTCACACAGCACGATGTGTCGAGCGCGACCATTCCACCCGCCTTCAAGCTCGACGACTACCTGCTGTGGCGGATCTTCATCACTATCGCCGACTCCGAAGAGGGCATCCACCGGTTATATCCCTACCATAGCAGCGCTCTCCACACCATCCGACGAGGGTCTCAAGTGTGTCGATATTGGCGCGATGTCATCCTAAACTCTCCCTCGCTGTGGGCCTCTGTGGTGAACCTCACGCACCTGCAGCAGAAGACGGACCATTGGAGGGACGTGGTCCTTCGGAGGTCCGGGACGGCGCTGTTGACTGTGACCGGAGCGGTGGACATTGCGCAGTCTCTCCTGTTCATTCTGGACACGCAGTGGAAGCGAATACGGAAGCTCGACGTCGTCGTGTACGACTTCCGCTCGCTCGAGGACGAGCGCTGGAAGGCGCTCCAGCAGCCCGCTCCGTGTCTCGAGTCGTTCCGACTCGGCTGCGCACGCGGTACGCCTCTTTTCCTTCAGGATGCATCGAGTAACATCCTGTTTGCGGACTACGCCCCATTATTGCACGAATTCTCCGCATCCCAGATCAACTTCCTCACCCTACCCCCATGGTTCGCTCATATTCGCGTGCTGCACATATCGTCCTGCTTTACCATGCCGCAACTTCTCGACTCTCTGGTCGACGCCCACTTCCTCGAGTGGCTCGATGTTCAGAATGGTTTCACACCGGTTACCGGGTTGGATCGCTTTCGCGAACTCCCCGTCGTAGTCCTTCCCAGGCTGTCTAGGATCCAGATTCGTAGCAATGTCGGTACTTGTCTAGATTTTCTGGAGCAGATTCAACCGGTTTACGGATGCAGCCTAGCGTTGCAAACCGACGATCCGACCGACGCTCCTACAGTATGGGGCCCATTGCTTCTGGACAAACTACGCCGCATTGTTTCTCGTTATTCAAAAGCGTACTTCTCCACTCATAATATCCGCGAACTCTCGCTTGATATCCAGAAAGGACGGTTCAGGTTCTCGGGGTACGCCGACAACATGCCTCCCTTTAACTCCCCGGAATGCCATTATTTCAACGTATGGATCAACAGCAGGACAGGATTCACTCCTACCATCGTATCCCTTTTATTCAACTGTCTCGCCTCATGTCCGTTCACCGGGATTACGAGCCTTATATTCAAGATGGTCGATATTCTCGATTTCGACGTGTCAGACTCAGACTTCGTCTCATTCATCTCCTCTCTTCCGAATGTCGAGGTGTTGCAGACAGGCTTCAAAACTATCGCCCTGTTAAATGGCCTTCGCTGTGATGCCGCCCCTCATTCTCCCACCGAGTTACCTCCGCCAATTGTCACACCCTGCCATGCTTTCCCGCTTTTGAAAACGGTCAAAATTCAAGAAATTGACCAGATACAAGTTAACCTTGAGGACGTTGTCACCGACTTTTTTAGGTGGCGGAACGATTCCGGTGTCCGCATCGAGTCGCTCGAGCTCATGATCTACGGGTACGTGACAACTCGTACTCCTGATTTGAGCTTTTTGGAGTATCTGGTTCCTGGAATGGAAGTGGTGTGGAGGTCGGCAGGCCCGATGATGCGCTATGTCTGCGGGGAAGGCAACCCAAATAAACTTGTATACTCTCCTTCAAGCTCGTTTTAATTTGTAATGTGACGCATTGTATATATTCACATCATGTCCGACTCCTCTTCGATGTAACCCGGTCAAAAGAATCATTACCCTAGCATAAATAGACCAAATAAAGCTGAACAGTAGAACGATATTGGAAAACAAAAAAGCTACCGACGCCAGCAGGATTCGAACCTGCGCCCTCAAAGAGGAATAGATTTCTAATCTATCGCTGTAACCACTTAGCTATAGCGCCTTATGGTATAATTTGCTTAACTTATTTGTATCCACGTGTAAACGACAATTTCGTGAGATATCAATGATGTCACCGTCTTGCGGCGGCATAGTGGCAATATCGATGTGGCGGCCAGTCGTATCAGGCATGTTCTCCGTGCTAAACTTGCTTCAACGTTTCTACGACAATTCTGCACGCTGAAGCTCGAAGTCCTCTGGGCTCAAATCTCGTAGACGCGTTCTTAGCTCTCTTGGTCAAGCTGAAGCATTTTTCTGAGCATTGAAGGAGGGCTAGGCACGTTGTGAACTGTAGTCTGGCCCAGCTCCATAACAAATTGTCAGCTCCATTGTCGGCTCCGATATGGTCATACATCCTCCGTCATCGCCCCAACTGCTTAGATGCTCCTCTAAAACTCTCTTTTGGAACCCGCTATAACAAAGCGGCCACAAGCTACGCTGTTCATTCTCTTCCTCAACCTCCCGCCTCCCAATTATCAGACGCAACACACGCGTCGAACGTTTTCTTTGTCGCGCGGACCACTTACGACTTGCTTTTACGTTCATTATGACAATTATCTGGGGATTCGACCTTTCGGAGATGCACTGGGGTGCGTTTGGGTCCCGGAACATGTTCGACAGACGGTGGCATCTCCGAAGAGAGAGATTCAGTGAGCGAATACTGTCATTCGTCTTGTATCAGCTTCTAACGTCGTCGATGTAAGTTGTATACCAGGTATATTCCCTTCAGCGTCACCGCACCACTTGTTCCTAATGATCAATTTTTTTTTAGCTTGCGATGATGATTGGTCTGGCGGCTGAGGTGAGTTTCCACTCCTTGATCAAACTGCTCTTTATTTATATCCCACCAGTGCACCGCAACATATTCTCTTTCAAAATACGAAGACCTGCAGGACCACATCGAGCAACTGAGTGGGCATACAGCCCTCGTTCACAATAACAACATCATAGACGCGGCCATCGTCACGATCGTCTTCTGCGTTCTCGTCGCTACAATATTTGGCGCCGATTTTTTCTTCCTTCTATTCTGGCCTCGGCGCAGATACCCTAGATGGTACGACGTGACGAAGAGACTTTTCGCTGTGATTATCTCGTTGGGCATGGCAATAGCAACGCTGACGAGTACGGTGCGTTCGATCATAATTTTTTCGGTCTTGTACTTGCTAATCCTGCGCTCTCGGATAGGTTATCGTCGCTCGCCAGTCGGCTACAATCACCGGTGTCGATGCTGCGACAGCACAACAATACACTGACCTCTACTTCCGCCCACCACTTGGTACGTCAATCACATGCTCATCGGAGCGTCCGGAAAATTGACTTCCTTTGTCAACGCCAGTTTATAGACATTGGGCCACAAATATCGCATGGGTCGTCCTGCTCTGGCCCGCCTTTCTCTCAACAGTCGCGAGGTGAATATCATCCCTCTCTGCTTCACGCATGAAAGCTCATCATTGATATCGCTGTGCAGTACATACATCATGTTCATCGCCTCATCCCACGACCGCGAACTCGGAACAGCACCAGAGACCGTCGAAGGCGAAAAAGACACCGAATCACTCCCGATCCGCGACGAAGAAAAGAAGGAGAGTAGGGACCTTTCAGCGGCACCGACACCTCCAAACGAAAAGGTACCCGAAGAAAATGGCGCCGCCGATAGAGATAGCATGACGGCGTCTGCAACTCTGGAAGACGGTTCAACGATACCCACACCGCTGCCTACGTCTTCAGTGGAGCGACTCGGTCATATGTGATATGAATAGCTGTGATTTCGAGGGCCTTGTTTACGCAAGGATTTTTTTTAGGCTTGGGGCATGCACGACTGATTTTCATGACATGATTTAAACGGACGACTGGTTATTAGTTACTTTTCGTACTTATTGGGGCCGTTCCTTCGTTTCGTACTACTGTAATACTGTACCGATACTAAGTAATTTAATACTGCATCATTCGGCAGAATTATCGCGTACATTCCTGTTCCAGCAATGAAAGGATTCAAATATTTAACGTTCATCCATCTAGAATACATCATCCGAGTATCTGATGCTCCGAGTCGTCAACGTCCCTCATTAGAAACAAACACTACAATTGCAGCCTGTCAGGAACTTGCCTTCCCAAAGAAGCATCACCGCCTTCGATCAGCTCAATCCACGACCTATCGTGCGACGAATACCCTCGATTCGAACACACTAAGCCTCCCTCCCGGTCGATCACCGTGCCAAAAGTCGCACAGCTACAAGTAGACGAGCTATTCTCGTCTTTCCTCGACTCCAACTCATGCCCAAGTCGCGCTTTGAAAAGCTATATATATATACCATGGGACGACGGCCCTTCTGAATCGACGCCGCAGTAGAAAAAGACACACGCAACGAGAAATGGGACATGATAAAGGCAGTCGAACCATTCGATGGTTCTTCATTTTTCATTTTCCTTCCCTTGCTCCCTCGTTTCAGCGTGTCCTCCCAAGGCCTTCGTATCCTGTTCTTCGTGACTTCTGCATCGTCCATCGGGGTTTCGCAGTAACCTAGAACATAGGTCGTCTGGTTTGTTACCGCCGAAAAAATGGTGCAAAATAAAGGATTCGACTTATCGCAAATATCATGGAAAGCATTCTCGCGGGAAGAGATGTTCAGTCGGCGGTGGTACCTGCGGCGCGAGAGGTTGAGTGAGTGCTTTTAGTCCTCGGTGGCCGTAATTTACTTACGCTAACTATCACAAGTCTTCTACACCGTACGCGATTAAAAGAGCAAAACGGTTCAATGTATTCACTCAGCTCCTCTATTAGCTCACAATGCTAATCGGAATGGCCGCGCAAGTGAGTATCTCGCTCTTACATCCATAACCAAAAGGATACCCACCTGACTATCCAAACACCAACACGAACCTCGTCCCCTAACCATAGGGCGCCGCAACCTACTGCATGTTTAAATACCGCTTCCTGCGCACGCACATCCAAGATTTCACAGCGCACGCAGCGCACGTCCACAACGCCGACATCGAAGCCACCACCATCCTCAGCATAACCTTACCCTGCGTCTCGGTGCTCCTATTCAACGCGGAGTACTTCGTGATTCTTTTTTGGCCGGGGCAGACGTATACGCGGGGGTATTTGAGGGCGAAGAGGGGCGTTTTTGTGGCGGCGACGGCTGCGGCGTTGGCGACGGTTATTGCTAGTACGGTGCGCGCTCGCATGTGCTCTGTGCTTTGGCGTTGTTATTGAATGTGACGTGGTGGGGTTGGATAGATTATCGTGGCTACGCGCTCGGCGTCGATCACCGGCGTCGACGAAGCGACCGTTCAGCAACTTACGGCGCTGTACTTCCGTCCTCCACTGCGTACGTTCTAATCACGCTCAGTTCCCTATCATCATCCAGACAAAAATTCATTGACGACCCACCAATATCCTGAAACCAACAGAATACAACACCTGGCCCCAAAACATTGCCTGGGTCGTCCTTCTCTGGATCACAGTCGTTCTGAACATAATCAGCACAATACTACTCCTTAAAGCCACCCAAAGGGAAGAGCGTACCATGACTACAGCCCCAGCCGATGATTCGATGCCAAGCCCAAGCGCCGGCGTCATCGTCGTCGAGAAAGACTCGGAGTCTGAGATTAAGGAGAAATCCATCATCTCTGCGCGGACGGAGGAGGTATCGGTCTGAAGGCACTGCGGCAAGGAAGGATCAGTAACGAGATGAGTTGAACAGACGCAGATCTGGGCATGGACATTGGCGGAAAGGAATGAAGTATACGATTACATTTTTGCTACACCACGATTTCATGTTGATTGTACGCTGTAAAACACCTGTAGATATTAGTTTTCGGTTCTATGTCGGTCATGTGGTAAATATGGGCATGGGATATTCGAGTGTATAGGCGACCTTTCGACTTGATATCGACTACTGACGCGATCAGTTCATTGACAAGGCTCGGAAGGCAGACGACGTCCAGTGACTTCGTCAGTCTCCTAAAAATAACTGGAATAGCGCCAGCACGGTACGATGTCACGAAACTTGAAACGCACCTGAGAGGAATGGCTGAGAGCCGTAACAAATGCACACGACGTTGACAAATCCTCCTGACCACACCAAATGAAGGGCCAGACGTAGATGAAACGAGATGAAATGAACATCCCAGCAGCATAATTAGCTCACATCAATCAAACCCATCACATGCGCAGTGAATGAAAAAGCGTTATTATAAGCAACATGCAAACGAAGCAAGGAACCCGTGGACGGGTATATGTACAATAAAAGCTATACTACAACAACGGACAAAGGGGGCAGCAATGGTGTAGAGCAGTACATCAATTAAGGACGAGATAGGACGAATGGACGAAAATGGATGAATGAGCAAAATGAAAGGGTGAATCGAAGTTGCAGGGAATTAAATAAAACACACCAAAGCACCAAATCAGCAAGTCAACAAACGAGGTATCAAGTGCAGAAGAGATATAAGCATCATAGACCATAGCGAGCCCACATTATCCGGAGGATGAGAGAGACAAACCGAGACGGCAGAGGGACATAGGGCAGGCTGCGAAGCAGGAACGATGTCGATCGGCAATAAAAATAAGAATAGACGTAGCATAGTCGAGATAAACCGGAGCAAAGGGGCTGTGTGATCACAGCCCACCGAGTGTCAGAGGGAAGGAGACAGAGTGGAGGAGAGCGCTGGCGACAACTGATGGTGATAAGGTTGTCGAGGGGCGTATATGCACTCGGGGTTGTCAGCCTAGATAGGTGTCAATCGAGCGCAAATATATGCATCCAATGTTGGGGCATACCTGTTAGTCCTTCAACGAGACGCTGAGAATATTTAATCCTCCTCGTCGCTGCCGTCGTCTTCGCCGGCATCACTGCTCTCTTCCTTCTTCTTGGGTGCGGCCTTCTTCTTGGGTGCAGCTTTGGCCTTGGGTTCCTTAACCGCTTTTTCTTTAGGAGCCTTAGGCTCTTTAGGTTTGCGAGTTTTTGCATCCTGTCCACGGTTAGGGTTCTCGGGAGCGTCCTTCCACATGGCGGCGATCTAGAGAGCGGACATGATTAGGTAAAAGATAGCCAACGCGCTGTCCGAATAACGACGTACGTGGGACATCGCCTCCTTCGCGCGACCAGGGTTCTCTTCGTTCCATTTCTTCATGTGCTCCTTGCAGAAAATTTGGTAGGCGGTGGGCTCGCGCTTGGGCTTATCCGCAGCATCAGCCTTGTCTGTAGGGAAAATAGATAAGCATCGTCTTCAACATCGATATATCCGCCCAAATAGGCGCATATATCCTTCCGAAGCGCAGAAAGCGAGCGACTTGCCTGCCTTCTTCGCGCGTGGCTTAGCATTGGCGGCCTTGGTCGCAGCCTTGGTCTTTGTTTCTGCGCACCGAAGATATCAGTCAGAACGCATGCCACGTCAGCGATCGATAAGAAACATACCAGTAGCGGTTTTAGCCATTGGGAAGGTGAATGGAGGGGATGAAAAGTGGGGAGGAAAGGAAGGATGGTGTATGTTGAAAAGAGAGAGAGGAATGATCAACAATCAGAGATTCACTGCCCGCCCAGCTGAATTTGAAAAAATATTCAAAACGCGACGCGTTTGTTGATAAACCTTCCACGTGACTTGGGCACATGGTCTGTGCGCGGCGTGACGTGATTCCAGACCTTTCCTCCTCCACTTCGTTCATTCCGTCAGTGTGTCGTCTGCCCTGTTGAATCTAACATGATTCCTGCTGTGAAGGCCTGGTCTTAGTCTGCGCAGAGACCGAAACATATGGGATGAGCGGTGTATGAGGCTATTCAGGGCGGTACACGAGGCATCGGGGAGGCGCTGGTTCCTGAGGACCGAAGACGGATTCTCCGTCGCTGTAGGTCGCCGTGTTAAGGCCATTCTTGTCCTGGATATGTGCGTGCGTGCGTATCCTTGAAATGGCGAGTATTATGCGTACACTCAATTCCCTGGGCGCCGACCTACAGATAAAAATGGATACAATAAAGCTCTGTTTCACCATTGACGCGTCAAGCAAGGGCTGACGCGCTGACGGTCGGTGTTCGAGGCGACGATGCACGAATATACGCACCTCTTGCTTGTGTACATCATCAAGGGGTCTGTCCAAGGCAGGGAAATGAAGCCGCATCAGAAGGTCAAGAGAACAATGGGGAAGACTCAGCTGCGGATTCTTGGACAAATGAATGAATTTGTACGCTTTCCATATAACTCTACTCCAAGAATTGAATCGACGTCGTTCGTGTGTAGGAGTCTTTGTTGTTGAAGTGATCATTCAACGCGTTCAGGTCATTTGTAAAATACTTGCATGGCGCGTCGGAATGAGACAGATACCAAGCCCCGCCGAGCCGCACCAAGCCCACGCCCACCAATCCTCCGTCCAAGCTCTCCAAGCCTTGCTTAGCCTTGCCACTGCCCAACGTTATCCTTGGCCTCCCCTAGAATTACATTGGCACAGCACCCAGCTGCCAATCACCGTCAGAGGCAAAGTCGCAGGCGTATTCTGCCACAGGAGGCTTGGAGGTCTTGGACAACACCGCCAGGACAAGAACCCGCCGCGCCCGCTCGGCATTTTTTGGGTGTTATGCTGGCAGTCTGTGCATGGCGAGCCTGATCAAGCGGAGTCTCCCTTTTATTGAGAGCGTGTTTGGTTCTGACAGCCTATCGTTCGTTGACATCCACCACCACCACCTGCGTCTCGAACATTCTTTCTCCTCCATTTTCAACCACACGCCGTTCACTCTTTTCGGCGATTTGGAGTATTCTCCCATCACACCAAGTTTCTTGATATTCGCTCGATTTCTTTCTCCTAACACAATGCTCTCCGTCGCCACCGCTGCTGTCGTCCTCGCCTCTGCGGCTCTCGGAAGTGCCCAGGCAGTCACTGGCACTTATCCTCCCGTCCCTCTTGCATCCAAGGGCCCTTACGCCTATCCCAGCGGTATTGTACGTCTCGCCTTTGCTGCTGTTGAGATACGCCGCCCTTGGTTATTTACCCTCTCCTTCTTTTCGTTAGCCCTACAAGGTCGACACCGACGTCGGCCTCGTTCGTGGTACCCAGCTCGGATACAACATCTGCAACTCCACTACGGAAAACCAACAATCGCTCTGCCAGACCTCCTGGCTCAACTCTATCGATGGTACGATCCAGTTATGTCATCCAGCTTTACTCCTAAAGCCAACCTCCTATCCCATCCTCAGATTTCTGCCTCTGGGCGCCCGCTGAACCAGGCCACAACGTCGGCGACATCGAAGGCTCCATGATCGCCTGGTGCACCAAGCCCGGCCACGGCACGCGTCTCATCCCCTCCGGCGCTCTGACCGGCGTTCAGTTCATGAAAACCCCCGACTACGTCCAGGTCGTTGGCTTCTTCGACCAAACCAAGGTCAACATGATCGCTGGTGATTATGGAGGAGAGATGGATCCCCATGGTGCTGATCTTGTGCGTCTATCTATATTTACGATATGATTTTTATGACTGACACACTTACGCTTCATTTCTCAGCGCGGTAACCCTATGGGCGGTATCCTATACTCCGACAAATTCACCGGCTCCCCTGTCCAAGCAATCGAATGGCACAAGTAAGCTTACCCACCCTTTATCCTCACTCTCTACATCCCGCTCACACCCCACACAGCTTCATTGGCTCAAACGCCTTCTGTCTGAAAGCCTGCGACCCCGCGGGCAAAGACGCAAAGCACTACTGCGAGCACATTTACGACCGCATCGGGTGCGCCTACAACGCTCCCAACGCCGCGCGCGACCTTGTTTTCGAATCGTGTGACGGCGACAACCAAGACTTCCCGGGCGTCTACACCGCCGCGAACGGCACCACTATGACCTACCATCAGCCACCCGAGTCGCTCGGGCCCATTACGACGATCGAGTACACCGCGCGCGTGCCTGCGTCGAGTAACTGCCAAACGTTCTCGAGCGCGGCGATTTATACGGGCTTGCCTACTGTCGCGGCGACGACGACGAGCGCGGCTGCTACTACGGGTGCGGGCGCGACAACGAGTGGGCCGAAGGTGACGGGTACGACTACGACGTCCAAGTCGACGACTGGGACTGCGGGCGCGTCGCAGACTACTAATACGACGTCCGGTGCGTCGTCGCTGACGATTTCGGTGTTCTCCGTTGCTTGTGTTGTGTTGTCTGCCTTCGTGTTCGCCTAATTGGGTGGGATTTGTTCTTTCTATTTAAGAAGTAGCCTCCTTATCGTCGTACACACTATCTTACCGAATCTAATTATTTCTCTATCAGTTGTTCGTCGCTTGCTTCGAGATAAGAACAGTCTGAGTTACTGACTAATACTCCGTTTGCATACTGGCAACAAGAATCATTATTTTTCACCTCTAGCAGGGTTATTCATCTTTGATTTAGCTATTATGATTATCTTGAGTGTGGCTGTAAGTTTAGGAATGTCTATTAGATTGAAGAGCTCTTGAAGAGGAGGCATTTGCATTACATAGCTGAGATTTCTTTAGAGAAAAGACTGATTCTAAATTCAGAGAATCTGCAGAATGAATGACTTGTTTGTTTCATATCATCCTGTGATTCATTTGACTATAGGACCACTCTAAAGTTGCCATGATTTCAGAATTCCCTCAGTCAGTCAACTGTGAGATGATTCCTGAATCTATGCTTTACAACTATTTTGGTGACAAAATCCACCTTACCTGGATCCTTCTGGTGAGAATCTCATACTGAAACCACATTGCCCAGGAGTCAGAAGGCATTGGCAGCCTCATGATCCTGTCCCACCTATGTGAATCTGTCATGGTATCCAGGCTCTTCTGTAAATGTAGTCATTCATGCCCTTCTCTGAACCTGACTGATAACTCAGAAGGATTCTGAAGGAAACCACAGTCATGCTTGGTTTCCTTCCCATATATCACCTTGATTCCGGATCCAAGTTCCTGACTCTTTATTTCTGATTCCTGGCCCTGTTTTCATACCTACCCACCAGCCTCATGCCCAGATGTTGCAGACTGAATGCTTCAGGACTCAATGCTGCAGAGTATGATCTCTTCACATCCAGCCTTGAGTCTGTTCTCTTAATTGCAGGGATACCCATCGAATATCTCAAGGATGGGGACTCGGATGATCACTATGATAATGTTGAAGTGAAGGCCCAAATAGTATGGGACTGGTTTCAGAGTCGGTATAATCATATCTCCGCCCCTATTATGGAGAAGGTGTGGACACTTATCTGACTGTACCGTGCTCAGGGCTCGCGACTCACTTAACATACAGATATTCAAGTGTTGTGTAACTGAAATGAATATGGATGAAACAGTCTTTGGATGGGATTTCTTTGCCATGCTTCGACTCGTTATACACATCGAGAACGGTATGATGTTTAAAAGGGCGCTCATATTCGAACAAAGTTAGTCCATAATTTATTTCTGCATGTCGTGATTGTCGGTCGATCTCACGGTCCGCCGTCTCCAGCCAAACCGTCGTACGCATCGCTTTTTTCACAGAAGAAACGGAAGCATCCAAGTACTGCACCTACCGTGGAATCTCCGAACGACCCCGCAGCCACCCCAGCCACGCTTGTAGAAGAGCAGTCGGGGGCCGACAACGACGACGACGACGAAGAAGACGGTCCCTTGCAGAAGAAAGTCAAGCTGAGGGAGGTCGCGTTGGAGGACCGGGTCGCCCTCGCTCACGACAATCCGCTCCGATGCGTGAGGTGTATACGCAAAAACATCGAATGCAGAATAAATCCGGCCCATATCCCAGCGCTTTTGATGTGGAAGAACAAGACGGAGTGGACGACACGCCCGAGGCATACGGCGTGCCTTCACTGCGACAGTTGGGCAAAGTCGTGCAGGCTTCCGGGGATGAAGGTGAAGCCGCAGGACGGCGATGAATGGAGGGAAGTCGTACTCGAGTCTTTGGAACGAATTGAAGCATCTGTGGACAAAATATCAGGACAGCATAGCGAGGAATCAACAACATCCTTGCATTCCGTGGCGCCAGAATAGGTATCTCTTCTGAGCACTCTCATGTAAGGAGGAATGTATGAATTAGTTCAGATTTAGATTGAGTATCGAAAACGCACGATTGCCACTCTAACCGCATGACATTTTTCGAAGTCCCGTTTTCGTAGATAATATGTGACGTCCTTTATAGAGTTAATTAGTAACAACGGCACGAGTGGAACGAAATATAGAACATCTAGCCTATTTATGGTACGCTGGCTTGGGTGATTCTAAATCAAGTAAAAGTTTGTCGGAAGCATTCTATTTTACTGCTGGTCAAGCGGTGAGAATTTGGGACGAGATCGGTACTAACAAGATACATATGGATCTTGCGGGCCAATAAATTGTATCGATGTCTTTTGGGATGAAAAAATAATCCTGCTATTTCAGTACTAGATACTCCGTTCTACAAACTAAGAGACGGAAACATTTGCTATTCAGCATTGTGTATTATATCGCTACAGATTTTTATATATAATCAGTTATTTTGCTTCTCCAGAGCTGAAGCGCGGGATCGAACTCATCGTCCTACTAACGCTGTACGTCTGCGAGGGATCAACCCGTAATTTCGTATATACTCCCTTTCAACGGCATACTAGTCAGACGGGCAATGACACGTTTGAATTTTGAAGGATTTCGGGATGCGCCTGAGCGCCTGTATACAGTGGTATCAATGCCAAGACCTAGTCTGCAATTGTATAGTACATATCCTGTGGTCCTGCCGACGAGAATTATGTTTCGAACGCTATTAAAAACAGACCTTATGAGGTGGTCTTGATATTGGACGCAAATGTTATAGCACTTCTCCCAGTATTCTCCGCTATGCGATTTCGGCTTCGTATTTCTGGCCGTATAACGTTATGCCCGAATCATGTTTCATATCAAGATCTGGAGCAAGGGAAAACTCCGCGCGCTCCTTTAGGCGAGAAATTTTTCAAGAAGCATAATACAGTACTGGAGGTGGAGAGCCATCTGAACTATAAAAACCAAAACGGACGACCTCAATCCAACCTCAATCCCTACACGTCTTACTCATGCCGCGGTACCTCAAAATCAGCGCATCTGGGCTTAATTCTGCAGAGTACCCACTGTTCACGTCCAATCTCGAATCCATGTATTTGTTTGCGGGTGCCACCAATGAATCAATTGAGAAACTGAGGAGAGGCGACTCAGATTCTCGCTACGATCAGGTCGAAGTTCACGTTTGCGATGTGAAGGACTGGGTTCGAAGGAAATATCGTCATCTCTCCAAGAATACCATAGACAAGGTAAGTCTGCAAACAGCCACCCCATCGCGCTTTTCATGGCGAGCGGCTTAACCTTGTATAGTCTGCGTACTCAACACCTCATTATATAGATTCTGAGGCGGTTTTCACCTGATCTCGCAGTCGAAGATACGATGAAGGGACGTCAATTCTTTGCCATGATGCGACTCATAGTTCATGTAGAAAATGGTATGCCACTCAAGTCCGAGCTCGTATTTGAACAAAGTATGTGTCTGTTTATCCCCACCCAAGATCAGTCATATATGTTCGAGATACTCATCCATCTAATTTTTCTATTACAGCGATGCCTTCGTATACGTCGATTCAGACCGGAGATGCTCAAGAACAGAACACGGCTTATGCCACAATCAAGGACGAAGACCTCCATCGAGAGCATCCCCGACAGAAAAAGGTTCAATTGAAGAAGGTTGACATGAACAATCGAGTGACTCTAGCCCGCGACAATCCATTACGATGCGCTTCGTGTACCAGGAAAGATATGCAGTGCAAGATCAACCCGGCGAATATTCCAGTTCTCGTAGAGTGGATGCGACGGGACAGGCTCGGATGGACACCTCGTCCAAGATTCACGTCATGCTTGCACTGCAGAAGCAAGGGGAGTTCGTGCAGGCTACCTTGGATGACGAGCAAGAAGGAGTTCGCGGAGAGCTGGAAAACCGAGGTCGTCGATTCCCTAGAGCGCATCGAGGACAACGTAGACAAAATTTTGGTAAAGGTAGATCCGGAAGAGTAGACGTAGCAGCGGATGGACACTTCTTGGTTTCTTGATATATTCATTTGCGTATCAGCTATTCCGAAGTTGCATAATTCATGCCCTTGCCCGATGGCTCGCACAAGACCGGCGCCTAGAGTATGCTTTACTTTCGTGAGCTTCAGAGAAGTATGCTGATTCAGTTTCATGGCGAAGAAGACATAGCCAGCGTGCGGTCTGCAATCGAGTCATTCGACTCTGGCCTTTGCAAATTTGAACTTTTGTATACTCTTTGTGCTTGTTGAATTAAGACGCTAACGCCCTTTTTTGATGGAAGTGTGACAGGTAGGCATTACTCACACCATCACATGCATATTTGATGCATATCCAAAGTCTTCTTCGCATTTGCCCATACTTATTTCAATCGTTTCAGGCCAATATGCGTTGGATCGCACTACACCTGCAGTTGGGATAATACTGATATCTCTCGCTGCCAGCATACGCAAAGCTCTGTCGCTATATGAGAACTAGACGAAGGGAAGGCAAGCAAATATATATATAAAGCTCTGGAATCTGGACACTAACTTCCATAGCTCACTCCTCTGCGAGGGTGTGCCGGGTGCCCGCATTTGCGTTGTTCTAAAACCTCGTTCTCAATTTTGCGTACAAATTTGTGATCGCCGAATTCCTACGTCAAGGTTATAGCTCAATACCACTTCGAATTTGTAAAAAGTTATCGTTTTGTGAAGTCTCTATAATTGTCACTCGACGACACAGTTTATTACTCATTCCATCAGAAATGAATAAAAAGATAAAGTTCGCTGTCCTAAATCTCTACTAATCTATTCCATGAGCTTAATAAAAGATTCGACCTTGGTGCGAAAAGGCGATGTCAAATTTAAGAGTAGCAGAAGACCGATCTTCACCCCAATTCTTGCTGCTTCTGACGCCTGAGTGACGGGCGCTGAAACAACACTGTCTTCCCTGATGTCATATGCTCAACAACGTTAACTCTCCCACCGATTCTACGCCAAACCACGTTTCAAACACGCGGTTTGAAGCCTGTTTGCGGCGTATGCTATAAGCGATAGGAATTGTGGTCTCTCCTCTATTTTCGAAGAGCTAGGCAAATTGCTTTTCCACGGATCGATCCCAAATCCAAGAGACCCGTAATAACTTTCAAAAGTGGTCTACCGTAGTGACGTTCCCCCGGAAATGGGCTTAGGTTAAACCTTTCGACTTAGAAAGTTGCGTACATATGTGTTAGGTAGAGCCACTTGAAACGGATGTGAACATCTTTAAATTGTTCGTCTGTTCGTCGTAATCTGCATTCTTCCTGAGTGAAGCATACAGAAACTTATGGGTTGCTCGGTTGCGACATTAATGTTAATGGGAGCCCTCGAGAAGTACGGTGTCGCAGTTTCGATTTATAGGACTTTAGCCAAAGCATTGACTTGGGCGATTTCACTCGCACTCGCTCCGACTGCATTCTGAAATAGTATCATGTTCATCCTCCTCCACAGCATAGTATAACTGAGGCTCTCTTACCTTTGTCACCTTTCCCAATTGATGCTCAACCGTATCAGCTACAGCGAGCTTCGCGCCCTGCGCTGTCTTGACGCGGGCGATTTGGAATTGAAGGAAGAATTTGACAGATTTGACAGAGTTAAGGATAGAACCTCCTCCGTTACTCTGTTGTGTGATAGCAATGGGCATCAACGAAGCATTGGGACGACAACTGTAAGACGCACGCGAACTCCAGCTTCGACAGCGAGATAATCGTTCAACTGATTTTGAAGAGTAGCCAAGTTGGCAGTGGCTGGATCCGTAGGGGTAGCGAACGTTTGCCTATAGAGTTATTTCGTACAGAAAGCCCAAGATCCTTCTCGAAACGTAACACTCACAGAGCGAAACCCAAAGGACTCTTCGTGCTCTTCTGAAAGTCGATTGTCTTGAAATCGATGCCACCCGAGGACACGTCAGGAACTCCAGTAACTGATGTGCCGGTTGTGCACTTTACGCTCTCGACTAATGCGGGGATCCCAGACGCGACCTCGGCTGGGAGTGCTGTCTTCCCAGGCGTGAAGCAGGCCGTGGTTTGACGCTTGACGTGTACACCGAGAGGGGCTGCGGAGAGTTTAGATAAGTCAAGAGGATTTAGACAGTGGGGAAAAAAACACACCTCCCAAAGCACCGATGCTCAGCGTGGCAAGAATGACAGCACTTATCGAAGAGAAGAGCATCATGTCCGAAAGGAGCGTCAACGTAGAGAGAACGAGAATGAAGAACAAAAAAGGGAATGGAAAAAGAGAACCTGTCTCCAGAGAGTGAGTGAAGAAGAATGAAAGACATTTCGTTGACCAGTCTCTTATATACGTATATTGGCGACCCATGGATACCGCCATCAGATATTTTCCTGGCGGAGGCATATGTTATTCGTTCACGGTTCCGCATAAGATAAGTATTTCTTGGTGCCTATGCTAATATTATTAGCCAGCCAGATGAAAGTCGAATGTCGTGCACGAACTTCACCACATATAGCGATATAATACTCCAGCATCGTTACTCAAGGTCAGGTTTGCATCTCAGGATTCTCATTGCTCAGCCCGCCGCGTGTTCAGGCACGCCACGGCAAGGTCTCGGCAATATGTTTGTCCATGTTATAATCAGATGCTGACGACATTGGGAGTCCCCCTCGTCCTGCTCGTCCTCCTGCTCATCCTTAACCCCAACCTCGCCCTCAAACTCTTCGACTTTCTCTCCGGCGTGGTCGCTCTACTATGCGACGACTAGCACTGCACGCTTCGGCACTTAGCGATTCCGAATACGACTTATACACGGCCAGCCTACGCGATCTGTCGTTGGAGGAAGGGAAGGCAGGCAAAGATGAGGACGCTTATTTCGAGAACATCACCGTTGGCGTACGGGAAGCTCGCGCTTGGCTGAGAGGGAGATATTCGAACATGTCTGCGCCAGTAATAGACGGGGTGTGTGTTCTCTTCGTAAAGGACGTCTGAACTGGCTCAATGTTCCTTATAGATTCTCAGATTTTTCTCGCCTGATCTCGCGCAGAAGGATACGCTTTCGGGATCTGAATTTTTCGCTGTTCTTCGACTAGTCATACACGCGGAGAATGGACGTGAAGTGGACAGATCCCTTGCGTTTGTGCAAGGTCGGTCCAAGTCTGTTGAAAAGGTCTTCCAACTTACATGAAATCGTACAGCGGATCCTTCATCGGTATCAAACTTTCCAGCAGCTTCGCAGCAAGGTATGTTCGCATAATACTTGGTAGATTCTTATCTGACCGTTATACATAGCCCGGTCAACCCCCTCGTCACAAGCACCGTCGCCTGCTAAACGCTATGCCGATCTTCCTCCGCCCATGCCTTCTCGACGTCCAACAGTCGATGCAATGTCTACCTCCAAATCTGAACCGGGTTCCTACAACCCGTTTGCAACTCAATCGCAACAATCACATCCGCAGCCTCCTTTACACCCTTCACAACGCTCGGAATCGTCAAGATCGTCCCACAACCCCTTCGTTTCGCGCGCGCCTCCTCCACCTAAATCAGAAGATGGAAATTCCAGACTCCCACCTCTTCCGCCTCGTAAACCGCCCCCGCCAATACCGCCGTCGGTATCAAGCGCGCCACCTCCACCACCTCCTCGGCGCTCGCGTGCCGATAGGTCGCTTTCTCCATCTAAAGCCCCAGAAACCCGTTCCACTGTTCCACCAGTACCTCCACCGAAACTTCCGCACCATGTAACATCTACTTTGATGAAGGAGAGTTTGCAAGCTAGCAAAATCGCGCAGAGCATGAAAAAGGCGGAGGAGCATCTCGAAAAGGAAAGGGTTATGCAGGTGTTAAAAAGCAGTTCCAGTGGTGCGCACGGTCACGGATATACCGTTCGTCGAGCTGCAAGCCCCGTACGTGGACGCGGGCATGATATCAGTTCCGCTTCGTCCGCCTCTGGGTCAGTGGAACGCGGCGCCCCACCGCTGCCGAGGAGACGACACACGCAGCAGCAGCCGTCACCACCAATGTCGGTGAGCTCGCTGGAGCAAGTCGCTTTGGCCGTGCCACCCCAGTCGTTCATGGGGGACACCAAGGGAAAGGAAAAGGCTGACTTCGCGCTGAGCCCATTCCGTTCGCCAATCGACCCCATCCCGATATCCGCCCCGCCAACGACTGATCGACCCACCGCTGACGGTGAATCGTCTCCCGTGCGCAGCGGACCTCCTCCCACTCATCCGGACCGCAAGCCCTATTTCGGGAGTAACTATCAAGCTCCGTCATCTTTCGAGGCGGTGTATGGTGGGATGGACTCGCCATCGACGCCGAATGGAAAGAGTATTTCAAGAAACGACGGGTCTCCGACTTCGAGGGTGTTCCGCTCAAAGAGCTTGCACCAGCCAACGGCTCCTGCTGCTTACGCTCCTCCACCACCTGTTCGACGTCGTCGCCCGGAGAGTATACAAGTGCTTGGCAGCACCCCGCAGACGTATCCCAGCCCGAATTCTGATGGAACAATCTTATCACGACACACGAGTCTCGCTAAACCCAGCGTACATCGGCGATCGTCGTTGTCGGTCTCGTCTACCCCGACGCGCGAGCTGTCGCCGCCACGCCACGCCTCCAACTCGACGTCAAATCCAGGCTCACAAAGCCCACTGACATCCCTCCAGCGCACATTCGCCACTCTTCAGCCAAAGATTGATGCTTTCCAACCACGACTGGACGCCGCTCGGTACAAGGCAGAAGCAGGCCTTTCACGACGTGGTTTTATTCCTTCGAACGGCATGTCAGGATCGGGAGCCGGCTTTGAGGAGAAAGAGGGTCTGATGGGTACAGATGGCGGACATCATAGTCATGCGAGGGGACGCAGAGGGACACTGGCTAGTGGAAAAGATGACTCCGGGGCGGGTTTCGATGATCCGGATGTGGATAGCAGCTCATCTGGAGATGACGATAACGCGTGGCAGCGCTCGAAGGGGATGGGTAGTGTGCTTGATCGCGATAGCGGCCCTTATACACGAGCGGGTGATGGGCTATCCCAGGTGTCGTTGGATCGTGGGCGCGGTGTTGTCCCGGGGCGAAGCAGGAATGTGTTCGATGATGCGTATGGTGCCGATGGGGTCGGCGTGGAGCAGGATAATTTGAAGTGGCCAGCAGGAGATGGGTGGAAACCATTGTAGATATTATAGAGGAATTACGCCGTATGTATGTTTTTTTTTCTCTTTTCTTTCCCTCGTCATCCTATTTTTATGAGCAATTGCTTCGTTCATTCTCTTTCGTTATTTATATCTTTTCATTCACGTGTATCAATATTCCATATCAGTTACTGTTCATACGTTTGACTTGCATACATTTATAGTTTTTCGCTCGAGGCACATACTATGTTATGAATTGGTAGTTTGCTGAAATTTCCAACTCAAGAGTCAAATGAGTCATCTGTATGAAAAGGTTCATTGGCATCACGTATGAGCGCGACGGCGGGCAGTCGGTGAACGCGCGAGAGAAAAAGAGACGGGGCAAGACGGAGACGCATGCAAAAGGGAACTGGTGGCGCTTCGGAATAATCATTACCAGACTGCGAATGCGGTACACTGACGCTACGAGTATGTAAAGTACATGCTATATTCCCACTAAGAATGGAGTAGGGGGCTTACCCATACTGCCATGTTGTCACCGAGGTCACAGAAGTTCGAGAGTCCTGAATGAGGTTGTCAAACGACCCGTGTGTCAGTGTGTATGGGCGCCTAAAGATGGAGACCGTAACAACCACCCGGTCTCTTAGTGTTTTCTCTAGCTCGCCATGCTTCTAACTCGTTCACGCAAACTATTTCGAAATGCCATAAAAGCTCGGATAATAATGATATAACTTGCCCTTTTTGAGAAATG
The DNA here is from genome assembly GCA_015484465.1 of Pholiota conissans. Lineage (NCBI taxonomy): Eukaryota > Fungi > Basidiomycota > Agaricomycetes > Agaricales > Strophariaceae > Pholiota > Pholiota conissans. The sequence continues at coordinate 77,441 of MU155280.1, forward strand.
TGGGTGTTTTTTTTTCTCTTTCGAAGTTTCGATTAAGGGATCCGCAGTGAACTTCTTTAGAAGGCGAACAGTATGAGCATAATTTGCTCACTCTGATCAAAAGCGAATGCTCAACTTCCTTTCCTTGCTCTGAGACAATAATGGGGCGCAACGTGAACAACGTGTGTCACAAGTTTAAAGAATAATGACCCGGTCTCAGGCAAGGGAAATATCGATATCTGGATTACGATACGGTGCGTTACTCGCCTTCTCCGCAGTGATGCTTAAATCATAAGGAAGTCATGTCCCGACACTCGATAAGCGACTCACAGCACACACGTCCAGATCCGAGCTTGTCAAAGAGCGAGAATGAGTAGGACTTCCTTTAGGGGGTCGCTTCTGGGATCTGTATCTGTAGGCTCGCTGTAGAAAATGCAGGCCGCCGTACGGTTACCAACTGTCGCGTAGAGTTTATACCTGATATTCGCATGAAGTATCCATACTCCAAAAGTACGATGCAACGTTATAAGTTCCACAATAACCCCGCCTTGCTCGTCTGAAATCATGATAGAAGTTGAATGTAAAAATAAGAAAGAGGCTATCTTTACAACAAAGGGGACAAGGGAAGGGGCTGTCGTGGCACCCTTCCGTTATTCGCAACAAAGTAACCAAAAAACTCAATTGAAAGTCAATCGAGCACATACCGATATGGAAGGTGACTTTTATCGTAGTTGGGACACCATTAAATGATGGTTACGAATGGATAGTAGCAATAACTTAATACATCTGGATTACTTCACACTGGCTTCATCTGCCGAGCCAATATGATTGGTTCTGAACGAACCAGAAGCTTGAACGAAAAGAAGAAGCAGACGTTCTATCGAAAAATTCTTCGTAAATTGTGATGGCCTTGAGCACATTCAGTTATCACTCCTGAGATTGAGTACAGCCTGCATCGCGCGAGTCTACCAAGAAGTTTATTGCATTTGACGCCTGATGTATTCATAGAGCAAATGAGGCGAGAAGAAGCGAGAAGTTGTAACAATGATTGTAAGTAGAGTAGAACGATAAAACAAGAAATATACAAATCGAGGGAAGCTTCTGTGTCGGGTTGATATCTAGTCTATAGGACGTGTCTAAGAAGTTCAACGCTTGTTCGTATCTGCCAGTGTGTGACTCTGGATCCTCCCAACCGCAACACACCTTTGGTTTGGGTGGCCAGTTTGGCAGTTGAAACATGACGTCTTTGAGGGACGACTGGAGACAAAGCCTGAGCGCATCCAACTAGTCAAAACGCCGAGGTGCTTTTCATCGATTTGGCAATCTAGTCCCCGCTGAGAGGCTTGCCGTCGGGCAAGACACGAAATCGAAAGAAACAAACAACCAGCGGAGCAAGATCTACACTAACGGATCGAGCGACACTCTAATCACAATAGAATATGAACTCTAATGGGTGCGGTGCTAGCTGGGTATATCCCCTTTGACAAGTGCCTTATCAATTGATAGACGACGAGTGCCTCGAGTTCGATTTTTAGGGTAGGGATTATTTCAAAAGGTGCCTTTTATTTCACTTTACGACGTGCTCTATCACCAAAAGGGTGCACGAAACAGTTGTATATTTTTATAAGGGTTTTATATCACTTTCTTTAGAATACTTCGACACTATCTTCGACTCAAATCACACTTGAACTTTCTT